>JAHWFP010265460.1:33074-44484 GCA_023313725.1 Lithobius niger
CCTGGTGGAATGATATCACTACCTTCAAAGGCCGACCGTTTTTGGAAACTTGGCGGATTTTTCTACCAGTTTTGGTTTTTGGTGGATGTGGACTACTCGGGACATTCTGCCAACCTCTGTCATGAACGAAGAATTCCGATTCGAATTTCTCGGTTTGGTCATCCCATGGAAATCTTTCTCTTTCTGAAACTTCTGTTTAGGTTCAGAACCGAGCTGATTTCACACAAGCATTAGTTTGCGCCAGATGACGTAAAGTCAAAAAAAAAGTGGTTCAAAAAATTCAGCGGGCACCTGTTCTTATCCGTACATCGAGCACTTTCACAAACTCAGTGAAAAACTCAGTGTTGAAGCCCCCACCTCATCAACGTAGTTCTTAAATGCGTCGTGAATTTTCCAATACCTCAGTGTGACGTCACAGCTGAAGCATCGTACTCGTCAACTGCGGGAGCCGTTTTTTTTTTTTTTTACCCAATCCACCAACTAAAGATGGACATAATTAACAACTGGGGGAGATTGTTGTCACGCAGTGTCCCCATTAAAGGTGCCTATTCCCCGAATGACAGGTTGAAGCATCTAGCGCCGTCTACCATTATTTGGTTGTATGTATAGCACTTGATTTCAACAAGCGAAGGAATGCGCAAAGAAATTTCTTCTTGCACAACAAACTAGCCACGTGCCTCCTTAATTGTTGAACATAAAGTTGGTGCGTCCACGTGCACCAGGGAGCAAGCGGTCAAGGTTCACGATATCACTGTCACTCGATGGCGCCCATCAGGCGGTTCAAAATCTATTTCAAAACGGTCGATATGTAGAAAAAAGCGCCCGCGATGTCGTTAGGCTTAAGTTTACTCCTTTGCTTCCTGGTGCGCTTTGCAGGGTGAACCAACTTTACACTCAATAATTATTAAGGAGGCATGTGGCTGGTTTGTTGTGTAAAGAGAAATTGATTTGTGTGTTCCTTCGCCACTTGAATGTACGGGCTAGACAGAAGACAGTGGCAAATGGCTATAGATGCTGCAGCTTGTCATTAATGGTGGCAATCCCACTTTAAGCTTAAAGTAGGTAACGACCTTTAGTTATACGCGTACTTATCGGCTGGTATTTAAGGTAAACCTGCTTATCAACGTCCTTAACGACGTAAGGGTGAATGGTGAGCAAAAACACTTCTTTCGTGACTCCATTTTGCTTATCGACGCATGCAGCGAGGACGTTCTAAAACAACTGAATGTTGTGACGTCACTTTTTACGGAAGTGCTCTCGTGTGCCGCTTAAAAGGACACTCCTCCCAGCGCCAGTTTCCTCGATCCTCCACATCAACTACGGCCACAAAGTTTTATTTACTTACCGTTAGTCAATCCCTACCTAAAAATTCGTTTTAAAATGAGGCGCCTAGGAGATTTTCTGTTGAATATTGATAACTTTAACTGCGTCCTGCACGTATATGATCCTTTGCGCGCTTACATTAACCATGACGTTTCATTACTTTCGGTTGTGACGACACAGTTTTTGCGCCAATGCAGTCACGTGACCCGCAACTCATCTGCTAGGCCAGACGTCGTTCATGTGATCACGAGAAGACGAGGGCGGAAGTGACGTTGCAGTATTACTACGCCCAATCTCGCGACGGTGGCGCGCGGACACATGACTGCACGTGGCTGTTATAAAGCAGGCCGGATGTTGCTTTAACGGCTTTAAATTAAAATACGTCGAGATTTATTCTTGCTTTCTTTTTGTGTGTGTGTTTTAAAAGGCAACGTAAACAGGTTTGCTTCCGTATTTATTTTTAAAGAAATACAGGTATTCGAATTTAAATTTTCTCTGTTACGCTCCAGTGTTTTTAGACTAAGTATCTCTTTAACAGCAGTCGCAGGAATACTGCAGAGCTTCTCACCAGATTAACGGAGAAAAAAAAACTTGCCAAGAAATAAAAAATCCAGGTGGCGAGGCCAATCTATAAAATAGTTAACAAACCTGTTTTGATAATTATAGACCAATTTCCGTTTTGTCTGTCCTAAATACAATTATTGAAAAGTTTTTTTGTTTTGTTTCCCAATTCCATTCGTTTCTTGAAAGAGGGGAAATTATTACTGAGGATCAGTTTGGGTTTCCGAAAGGAAAGGAAACAAATGAAGCTACCAAAGGAATTTTTTTTAACGACTGTACCATTAGCAAACGGAAACACGTTGGCGCTTCTTTTATTGACTTGCACCAAGCATTCGATACAGTTAATAGAGAAAGATTGATAATTAAAAAAAAAAAAAGTATGCGGTTTACGTGGCAGGTTATGCAGTAACTTACAGCAATTACAAGTGCACACAATAATTATAAAACACTTCTATGGGGGATGAAAAGTGAGAAATGAAAAACAATGGTTAAGGTTTACAACCCAAACAGCGCAAGCTCGTTGCCTGCGTATACAGCAAACAAATCTGGAGAAAAACAGCCAGATTGCTGCATCCCAGAGGTTTTGTCGTACGTTCCTGCTAATTTGTGGGACTTACACAAAATTGGAATATTAAAAAAATAAATAAAAGCCTTGTTATTAACCGATCCAAGTTAATGACTTTTTGGTGAAATTCTAGTCTCGCAATTTCTAGTTTAAAAAATGTTTGTCCTTGTTGTATTTGAAATTGGTTTTTCTTTGCTAGTTTTTCGTGTTGCTGATATCTTTGATCACAAACAAAAAAAAAGGTGACGAACTCTCTGTAAGTTTTCCTTTAATAATATTTGTTGTTAAAACCCCTATCCCACACGAGCAATGCTTCGTGGCGGGTACTGTACTACGGAAGTTGTTAAAAAATATACAGTTACTCGGCATAGTGAGAAATGTTAGAATACATTCGTTTACACCGAAGTGAAAACTGCAAGAGAACGTATCTATCACCGATCTTTACGACCGCATCTCGATAGCTCTGTCACCACGACCGAGATTTGCTGCCGGCAGAAATGATAAAAAAAAAAAGCGACCATGTGCTTCCAAAACGTATGAAATTGGTAGAAACTCCGTTTTTAAATTTTTTTTTATTATTTTGTAATCATTTTCTGCATTCTTCACACTAAAATAACTTTCACTATGCTATATCATGACAAATGTCTTTGTAGTGTTCACGTAGTGCTTGGGGCCACTAATCTAGTAGATCGGGTTCCATTATCACAGCTGCTAAAAATCGGCTTAGTCATGCAATGGAAACCCGAGTTTCTCAGATAATATTTAAGACAGGAGAAACTTCGTGCATTTCATAAATCAAGGCTCCTTTGTCATGAAATTTCAACCAAATAAGAACTAAACTGCAAACGTTATCGTTTCCCAAACAGACAAACACACAAGCAGGCACACAAAATCCAAGTTCAGTCGAGCATTCGACCGTGTTCGCTTCGAATGCTCGGCCAATAATGCACTGCGATCACATTGGTTTTAGAACAAAAAGCACGTTGTGTCTCCCAACTGAGGCCACGCCATTTTTATGATTACCCTGTGTCTAGATATACGTGTACATCAGTTCGAGTTGAAAATTCCTTTTCCTCTTTTTTTTTCCTCTGGCAGCGATGACTTGATGCCAAGAGGACTCGAACCGTGAACTCTTTCCTGCGTTCATCATTCTTACGACGACAAGACAAAGGGACCCCCAAACCCATGTGCTCTCAGGCAGAAAAACAGCAGCATTTCGCTGCCACCACAGCTTCCAAGTTTCAACCAATTTTGAAGAAGAAAAGCAGTTCTCAGCAACGGATGAAGTCTGTCTCGCCGAAATGGAACTCGCTGTCAGTCTGTGATGGTCGTGTCTTCGGCTTTTCTCACCATTTAAGCTTTCAAGGATATTGCAGGAAACAGAAAGGATAAATACGCAGAAAAGCAAAGTTTAGAGAGGCAAAATCTGGCCTATTTAGGGTGGTGTGTTTGACAAATACCAAATTGGCTTCTTCAGTCGACGTTTTTCTTTTAAAATGCTTCGGTCAAAACTCTCGTTCAGCCCATGTACGTCATTGTAAATACGGGTAATAGTAAAAACAGCGATGTTTTAAAGTGCAAGCATCTTTCTAGTTTCTCATGTAGTTCCTCATCTTTCTAGTTTCTTTTGGTGTTTCTCATGCTTGTGTTCTGGGCCCTCTTTTTATTCACTGTGGATGTTTCTCTGACCATCCTAGCTAGAATAAAAACCCTTCCAAATCGAATTAATTTTATCTAATTAATTTTAATAGCCCATGAGCGTTTAATAGGCCATTTACGCTGTAAATAGGAATTTACACCGTAAATCGTCGATTAAACGCCCATGGGCTGTTAAAAATAATTCGATAAAAAAACGGCGGGGTGGGCCGTAACAAAGTTATAATTCGAATCTTCTGTACAGAGTGGGTGTTTAGGCCTAACTCCATCGCAGAAAATTAGGCGTTTATGCGATCATTCACATATCTAAGTGATCTGGGTTCAGTCTAGCATTAAGGTCATACCGTATTCTCATTTGTTCAGGAATTCATTTTATTAGTTTATTAGTTCACTACATAAAAAATACACACACAAACAACAAAACACCCAAAAAACAAACACCATAAACAACAAAATGCACACAAAACGAAAAATTAAAATCCGAAATATAACTATGGAAGAACAAACAAACACAGACAAAAAAAAAACTCCCTAAAGAAGGAGTCTGTATATTTCACAGATTATAAAAAGCACACAGACACACAAACAAGACACGTTACAAACACAAATTGCATTCATTTTCTGACATAACCAGTGAGTAAAAACAATCCTCGTTCCCTGGAATTGGACTTCAAATTACAGTTCGTTTCGTTCGTTTTTATTTGTGTATCTTCACAGCTGTGATTTTCATGGGGATAGGAGTTATAATTTTTGTTTTTTCAAAACTGCCCAGTTTTCTGTTCATTTAAATTTTTAACGACTGAAATGTCGAACTCACTTCTTCAAAGTCCCGTTAACGTGCTTTAAAGACTGGCAGCATGGCGCGCTAGCTGAATGGTGCTTGTCACAGAAATTACCACTGTAGCAGCGAAAATTGACTTCTGGAAATCAAAAAATGAAATATACGTGGAAATCAAAAAAATATGGCCGTGAAAGTAAATATATGTACGTGAAATTAAAAATAAATTTACAGGAAACAAGAAAGTATAGGCTTTCCAACAAAAATTCTTTAAATTTGCGGGTGCTTTGTCCGCTGAAACCCAAAGCTGGAAAACCGCTCGTCGCAACCGCCGTCAACGCCATCCAGCGGCACGCTACGAAAGAAAATAGACAAAGAAACAAGATGCGATGACGCAACCGAAAATGAACCGCAACGCTGTCTCCAATGCAACACGGTTTGTCTGCTATCGCTTAGCTCGATTTCGTCCACAGTGTACCTGATAATGCCCTAGTATAGGTTTCTCCCTGTATGAATACAGGAAGTATGCTAATGTATTAGAACAGTCTCTCTCGGCTGAGTAATTGCGATCTTTAGAGCTCAGTTATATGATCAGGTATATGCAGTCGTGGATTTTAGAATCCACACACTTTCAGACGATCGAAACGCACCAACACTATTACTCATGCGTATAGTATGTATGACCACTTGTTTAAAATGACATCGATACCATCTTTTAATGAAACGTCTAGATCAGTCGATACGCTACTAAGACTTGACAGCATAGAAAAAAGAGCAGCAAAGCGCCATGTTTGGGGTGTTAAACTAAACGGTGGCGTTTGATCTTCAATTCTTATTGACATATTGTCAACATCAAGCGGTAATCAAGGGCTGGATCTAAGCCAAAAATTTCCTAGTTCTTCACCCTTAAAGAGATCACTTTTTCAATTGGTTGATCCATTCCGGAGTTACTGGGCCCTGAACGATCATCTTTATTGTTTTACATTGTTTTAACCATTGTACTTAGGGAACAATGCGAATCAGCAAACGCCAGGTCCATTCAACGTACACGTGTTAAATGTCTTTGTTAATTGATGGGAGTTTGGTGTCTCCAGGAATGGAGATGTTGGTGTGGTATTTTTAACCAAACTAAGCTAATTTGTGAAGTCCGACGCTGGCAGCTAGAGATGATAGAATGAGTAATTTATATCGTAGATGCAGGGTTTCAGAGCTGAGCTGATTTGTTTCAAAGTGGACCGCACCAATCACTGCATGTGCGTGCGTTCACACCTTAGCAAATGAAAAAAAATTACTGCCAACAATTATTCACCATCGCCAAGTTAGGCAACAAACATCGCATCAATTCAATTATCGAGGACGTAAACTGTTGTAGCGCGACGCCATAACCATAAAAAAAGGTACACGGATTACAAACGTCAATTGTGCTGTAAAAAAAGAGTAACGTGTCACTTTTACTTTTTAAAATGTACGTGAATAACAATTGATGATTTTTAATTGAAATAAGCAAATGTACAATTCAGAAAATTGCGTCTGTTTAAGTAATAGTTATTGCTTAGAAACGATTGGTTATCGATTTTTAAACATCGATAACCAATCGGTTATAAACAATAACTGATTTATATCTCGATTGGGACGTCCAGCTAACGCGTATTTAATTAAAACGTGTTTGTGTTTTGTGAAAATTGCTTCAAGAAAACGTTGATCGTCAGTTTCCTCAATATGAATGAAGGTCATACCATTTTAGTTAGCGGAGAGGGAAGTGTGTGATAGACGGATGAGTCAAACTTAGTGGAGGGAGGGGGGGGGGGGGGGAGTTTGACAAGCGTCGGTTCGCAAGCTGGGTTTGGTTTTTCGCTGGAACCTCGCTCGTGCTTATCGAAGCCTTATCGTGTTTGGAGCGAATAATTCGACATGTGAGATAGCAGGGATACAGTGACATTACTAGGACATTCTGAGAAGGTACGTAATTCATTTTGTGGATTTGTAGTTTGAGAATTGTTTAAAAAATACGGTAATAGGGTATCGGTATGACTGAAGGTCATTCCATTTCAGTTTGTGGAGGGAGGGAGGGGGTAGGGAGGTAACGCCAGTGAAAAAGCTTAGGTATGGATCAGACAGGTGAGAGTTTGCAGGAATCGGATTTCATTCATTATAAGTAATTCGTTTGTACGTTTTTATTGCCTTACGGTTTTTTTTTTTTTTTGCAAGCTGTATTTGGTTGTTGGTGTGTGCGTTCCCGGTCGCGTGATCCGGAAGTCTCAAAAGTGTTATCAGCAAGAGTGTGGGTTATGGGCAAAAGTGTTGGGTCACGATAACCCACATTTTTGGCGATGACGCACACTTCCGGTGTTGGTTAACGGGATTTAACTTACGGAAATTTAGCGTGGCGTTGAGTTAGCGTGACGTCACAGCCGTGGTGTAAGTGCTGTTTAGGTTTAACAGTAATTTAATTGGTAAAATCACAACAGCACTTAAACAGATGCAATTTTCTCAATTGTACATTTGCTTATTTCAATTAGGCTAAATATTATCAATTTTTATCCGTGTACATTTTAACAAGTGAAACTTCAATCATATAACCACTTTTTTACGGCACACTTGAAGTTTTTGTTTATAATCTACTATTACGTCTTAATTTTTGACATTAATTCAACATTGTATTTTGTTCACTTGTCTAATATACATGCACATTTTATTAAAAACTAGCTGTTTCCCCGGCGTAACATACGCCGGTCTAGCCAGTTCTCGCATACCTGAGCGAAATACTGTAGTGGGCACTATGGAATGAAAAGGGCGTGAACTGCCCCCTGCCGCCTCCTCCGGACTCCCCTGCGGCCTACCTACTTACATTCTGCCATAGTCTGGTCATATTTCCCCCATCCCCCCCCCCCCCAACCCCCTTCCCCCGCCCCCCCCGCCCCCCCCCCCCCCCCTCCTCCCGGACGCGGATTCCCCTATTGTGTGGTCTGAATATCCCCATCCCTGCTTCCCCTCCCGTGCATAATAAAGATGAATTTGCTTGCCCAACCTAAGCGTATTATATATATAGATATCTACTACAATGAAACAATATGGTATTTTACTTCGATTGTCTATGATATACATGTATATCAGAGATCTCCTGATCCGTATCTCATTATTTTTGTTTCGATTGAAAATTTAGTAGCAATTTCTTGACGGTATGCGATAATTCCTATTTCTTTTTCCATGCGAATTTCGCCGTTTAGGTTCCTGTAGCCATTTTTATTCTCTCTTACACTTCTGTTTAATTTCATTTTATTTTCAGTTTTGAAATAGTTCTTATTTTTAATGCTCCAGTCTAACATTGTATCAAGATTCATGATTTCTAATGTTCGGTAAATCTCACTGCAAAATTGTGTTTTTATTTTTATTTTTGAAGAGTGCTTTAATTGCTTGTTACTGATAATGATAATGAGATAACTTTATCACTTACGAGCATGCAAAACAGTATGGTAAGGGTCATGGTTGTTACCGCTAGCATCCATCCTGGATATTAAAAAAAAAAAAAACATGAAATTGGGGGAAGAGGAAAATCAAAGCAGATGCTACTTCTTGTCAAAACTATCCAAAATATTAAAAATAAAACAAGAAATAAGAAAGAAAAAACCAAAGCAGCTGTTGCTTCTTGTCAAATAACTAAGAACAGACAAAACCCTACTACTGAAACACAAATAAAAAGAAAAGGGGAAAAAACAATATCAAGCTAAGCCCACCTGTCGTACTTTTTAAGATTACATTTCGCTGATCTTAAAGAAACAGTTAAAAAGAAGCCGTGACAACATCAGGTTTTTTCCAAACTTTAACCACACGGTTTTAAAAAGGAAAAATGTGCCGCAGTTGTGCCATCTCTCGTCCTACTGTCACCTATGATGTTGAAAGAGCAGTTATAATCAAAATGGCGTAAATTGTGTAAAAGATTTAAAAGTAAGGATGAGGTCTTTTTTTAATCTGCAGTTCAAGAGATTCTGCATTAAGAACTTAAGCCAGTCATTGTAACCTTTACCATTAAGTCCAGGTAGTTAAATTGTGAACGATCGCTGCACCAAATCAGTGTGGTCAATGTCCTTTGTGAGGTGAAGCGACCGAACTGGGCTCGCATATTCAAGAATCTGTCTTACATAGACACAGAAAGTCCAAAATGATGTTTTACGATCAATGAACATAAACATCGTTTAATCATATCTACTCGTTGTCGTGCTGGTTTAACAGTGTGATTGCAATGAGAGACATTTGCAGGTCACTTGTAAATGGCTATTTTGGCCTATATTTGAAGTTAAATTATACCCGTAGTTTTGAACAAAAATTAAATTTCTTTTAATTAAGCATTATTTACATGGTTTCTGAGAATATCAAATGAGATAATGTTAAAATTAAATTTTAACCTAATCAAATCATCATATTTGCTTTTTTCGCTGTTCGGCCCATTGACGTACATTGTTAAACTTGAAGGCCTTTGTGGCAACCCAAGACATGACCTTAGAATGATGATATTGTGTGTGTGTCGTAGTGATGCTAAAAGGCAACTTTTCCGCACTATGACAATTCGAATTACGAAAATTTTATTTTTTCATTCCACCCTATCCAGTGGAAAATGCCAATAACTGCTAAATACTTGATGTAGGAATTTTTTCTTCGAAGCCTTGAATTTCAAGCACCTAAATTCCCTTGTCAGGAAAATGAGAATGTTATCGTGACCCATACAGACAAGCAGACAAAGAAAATATGTATTTAGTCGAATATTCGGCGTCGTTTGCCTCGCTTGTTCGGCATGTTTTGCTTTGCATTTTTTTTTTGGCCTACTTCCGGGTAACCTTGCCGTCTATTTTAGGTGAATAATTGCTTAAGAATGCTTAAATTTTTTCCATTGTTCAAGAGAAGTCACCCCAGGGATTCGTGAAATTGTCTGACAAGACGAGACCGAGATCGATTTTTGTCACCTCGGCCATTTCTCATTGTGAATTTCTAGCATTTCCTTCCCGTAAATACTTCAGGCGTTTTACTGCGTAAATGATAGAAACTCGTCAAAATCCCGTTGTAAGTTCCTGCAAAGTTCCGAGTGTGTCTACCTTTTAAAGAAATTCATGATTTGAAGTCTCAGTTCTGTTCTCGGCCTCATCAGATATTCATCCTCCTGTCAGACGGTGAGGCGCCCGACGTTTTGTGGATCACAGATAAGTGGCGGGCTGCCTCACCTTGCCATACGAAGCGGAGAATAAAGCATGATCCGCATTTAGACAACAATCGCCGATTTTTTTTGTGCTTTTGACATGTATCAAGTAATGGAAGAATATTTTACGAACGATAATCACGCTGCATCTTCGGTGATTTACAGAAAGTTGAAAGTTGAAATTATTCGTTGCGTTGGTGGGTACAGTGAGAACTGCCGGATCAGCCCACTCGTAACCAAAGTCGGATTGGGAGGGGTCGGACCTCCCCTGGAATTCACTGCAGGGGCCTCGGGGCGCCCGCGGGGAAGGGAGGGGGGATAGAATTGCCGCAAGCTAGAGTATTAAAATCTGCGTGAATCTGAAACGTTTTCCTAAAACTTAGAGATTCAATTTCCATCTGAATTCATTTCAAAATATTTTTTTGAAAAGGGCCTTTTGTATTGTAGGGGTGGGTCCAGGCCGGAGCCCTGTAAGCTGGCGTATTCTAAAGAAGTCAGCGTGAATAAGAAACTTTTTCGTGCACATATACGAATTATTTAAATTTTTTTCAAAATAAATATATATTTTTTTATACAATGGCTTCCTGTCGTTAGTTTGGGGGGAGCAGGGGAGGGGGTGCCTGAGCCGGAGCCCTGTTAGTTAGAAAGAAATCAGAGTGAATCTGAAACGTTTCTCTGCAACTTCCAAATGCAGTTTTCGTACGAATTATTTCAATTCAAATTAAAAAAAAAAATTAAACGAGGGCTTTTTATATGGGGGGCCTCTCCGGGTTCCCGGGCGGCCCACTCCGACACTGCTGATAAGTCGTTTATTGCTACGTTTTAATCGCTGACAAAACGTTATTGTCAAGAATCGGTTGCAAGATGCCCACTAACTGGCACGAATGTCACAAGACATATGTATAAAAGCAAGCAAACTGAATTTTCAGAAACTGTATTACGTTTTAGGTGAACAAGGTTCGTAAATTTGGACTGAAAATTAAAATTGGCTTGCTTTTATATGTCTTGTGAGATTCGTGCCAGTCAGTGAGTGGGTGTCTTGGAACCGATTTTTCTTTTCTCTCAAGGACATGCGAGGAGCTGCCATGCAAAACCAGCCAAGTCCACTTTACCTATTTTGTCTTCTGACAAGAGTTTTAAATTTGCTACAATCCCAACATTTTTTTTTCAAAACCATCCATATTCGCAGTTTAAAATACGCGGGAAATGTTGAATTTCGTGCAAAATCAGCCAATTGCAGTCACAGCTATAGTATTGTCATTGTTGCAACAAAAAACAGCTGTACAAAGTGGTCCACAAAAAATTGACGGCCCAAAATTTTCTAAGTCCAAACTTTTTT
>JAHWFP010265460.1:44494-67538 GCA_023313725.1 Lithobius niger
TTTTTGCCGTTATTTCAAAACAAAGAATTGGATTTGGCTGGTTTTGCGTGACAGCTCCCCATGCGAACTCTCTCAAATCAGTTATTTAAGCTACATGCTGCGTCTTCTAAATGCCTGTATATTCATAGCGGTTACTGGGTTTCGATTCAGTTACTCAAGCCCCATATTGTTTCTTCTAAACTCATCCCTATAATAATTAGTGATAGCGTCGTGAACTCTACAGCGTTTATTATATTGTCTATATGACATATCCAGACATACTGCTTCGTTCGAATACCGCACCCCCTAACATTAGTGGTATCGTCAACGAAGTCCATCGACACCGAATTAGTGATTTAAGACATGTATACTGCTTCCTGTAGATGCCCCATCTCCGTTCATTAGCGGTTTCCAGAACTTTGGAATCATTTATTTAAAGCTGCGTATTGCTTTAGAATCATTTCACCTCACGACATGTTCGTGCACTTCGCTACAAAATTCCGTCATTATATTGGCTTGAGAGATGGTCTTTGTGTTCAAGCCGGGGCCATCTTTCAGACCCTATTTCACGGATGATTCGTTCTCCCCGCCGATTTTGGCCTTCTCAACTGCGATGGTCCAACCCCTGTGGTCTGACGGCCCATCAGATTGTCAGGGAATTGTTTCCATCGCACCTTGGGTCTAGATTTTAAGTTATCCCCAGTAGGGAAATTGATTCGGACGACCTCTTCTTGTCAATTTCGACAAAAGTGCCATGGTGAAACCGATCGATAGGAGTGGGGGTAAAGTGAACGGAGGAAATGGGCGAAATGAAAATGGAAGCGAGAGAAAGGCTTTTGCAGATGCAACTTATTTAGAGGAATAAATAAGCGAGTTATGTGCGCCCTTCCCAGATCGAGGAATGGTTGGTACTCCAGCTTAAATCTAATGGAAATCCGAGTGCTGTACAAACAGCAAGCTGTTGAGGCCTTACTTAAATTTGATCGAAGAGCCATTGTGATTGCAACTTCGATTTTTTTAAAGGTAGGTGAGCCAGCTTATCCAAGAAAGGCGAAGAAACTGTGGAGACAAAATGCTAGAATGGAAGGGGGGGGGTGGAATCAACTACTTATTTCAAATAGGCAGTCTGCAGAAAAATGTATTTCGTCTTTCCGTTAACCTTCTTAAAGCACAGAAATTTTTTTTTAATTACCCTCCAGGGGTGCGCTAAATTGTACTGAACATATTGAATAAATGGGTCAAACAACGAATTTAGCGAAAATGCTAAAAATAAATTCTCTGTTAGCATTTTATCTTATAGTCGCTCCATTCTAGTAAGATAATCTAGTAATGCAGAGGAAAATTCAGGGATTCGAACTGGGTAACCTCTGTTCATTGCAGAAAGCACAGATAATATACAGAACACGCCAGAAGTGATCCGTTAGCTGCTGAAGGAGACTGGTGCTTTCTCATTTTCTTACTAGCTAAACCACGACGTGTGTTATAGTTCGTTGTGAGTTCTACTGCTTAGCGAATGAAGCTTCGGTTGCAGCTACTATGGCTTTCGTACCATTATGTGCCCTTTTGTGCCCTATGTACCCTTTTGTGCCCCTTTTCTCTTATGTATCCTTTTGTACTCTTTCATATCCTTTTGTACCCTCTCGTACGTATAGTACCCTTTTGTGCCGTGTTGTACACTACACTTATGTAGCCTGTGTACCCTTTTGTAGCCTTTTATACCCTTATGTACCTTTTCGTACCTGTATGTGCCGTTTTGTACCCATTATGTACCCTTTTGCATCCTTTCGTACCTATTTGTACCGTTTCGTTTACCCTTTTGTACCGTTTCGTACCCGTATCTGGACACACGCTAGTGTGTTGCGCTTAGTTAGGCAACAATCATCACAACAAACATCATATCAATTCAATTGTCGAGGTTGTAAACCATTGTAGCGCGGCGCCATAGCGTCAGTGTCTTATATCTTGGAGCATAGTTGGGCACATTTCAGGTAGCCTATGAGGAAAAATAATAATTCGGTACAAAGCTTAAATTGTGTTGAAATCGAGAGCAATGACCCACCTGACAAAAATTAACTCCTGTAGGAATGCCAGCTAAGCTGCTTTCAATTCGAAATCTGACCCTCAATAACGTTGAAAATGTGTAACTAGCTAGCTAACTAGCTACTACCTAGCTAATTCTAGTCCGCTCATCCCCATGTTAATTTCCTTAGGGTGATTATTCATCGATACCGAGATAACGGGATGGCGTGGGATGGCGCGTAAGTACGAAAATATTGTTATAACCATTGTTAGTATTGTCGGCATCGTCTCTCATTGGACAGCCAAAGTTCGGAAATGACAACGTGTATACTGACGTGCGTGCCTAGACACACACTAGTGTAGCACGGTGAATGTAAACAACGTTGGCAAAGAAATTGTATTCATGTCCAATTCACGAAAAATAAACCATCTCTAAAAACAAAGCCAAATACACAAAGGCAAAAACTGGTGAAGAGGCCACCAAGTTGAGAGTGGTTCGGCCCTTCAAAGGAGTGATATCAACACACCAAAACTAACTAAATACAAAAAATTACAACAAAATTAAAACCAAACCAAAAGCCAATAAAGAGGTGACTAAGTTGAGAATGGTTCGACCTATAGGCAAAAGGTCGAAATTAAATTGAAAACCAATTTCTTGTTGACATGCCACTTTATTAGACATCTGCACGGTAGCGGAGTTGAGTCTAATACACAATTTTAAAAAAAAAGGACTGATATCAAAAACCAAAACTGGTAAAAGGGGCCGCCAAGTTCCGAATGGTTCGGCCCTTCAAAGGAGTGATATCAACACACCAAAACATTCGCCAACTTAATCGCACCGAATAATACTTTGGACGTTAAATGAAAACTTGAACATTGCTACCGAAATTAGCAATGTTCTAGTTTTCATTTAACCTTCGAATTATTAAACGGTGCGATTAACTTGGCGAATGTTTTGGTGTGTTGATATCACTCCTTTGAAGGGCCGAACCATTCGGAACTTGGCAGCCCCTTTTACCAGTTTTGGTTTTTGATATGATGTACCTTTCGTGCCCTTATGTACTTTTTCGTAACCTTTTGTACCTTTCCGTACTCTTTGTACCTTTCCGTACCCTTTGTACCCTTTCTGTACCCTTTCGTAGCATTATGCACCCTTTCACAACCTTTTGTAACCTTTCGTACGCTTTTCGTACCTTTTCACACCCTATCTAGTACGTAGTACCATTTCGTATCCTCTTGTACTCTCTCATATCCTTTTGTACCCGTTCGTACCCTTCTGTAACCTTTTGTACCCTTTTCTGCTCTTTCGTACCATTATATATCCTTATATACCATCATTATACCATCATTGTATACCCTTATGTACCCTTTTCATACCTGTCGTGTCCTTTTGTACCCTTTTATACCCACTTGCATCCTTTTGTATGTCTTCTTTTGTATACTTTAGTACTCATTTCGTACCCTTTCATGACGCGATGGATTAGGGATTTTATATATCGGGCCTTATCTCGTATGACTTTGGATTGCAGTAAATGGTTTGCAAATCCACCCATAGATGCTGCCTTCTGTCTGTGGCACTGAACTGGTTTTGCATATGTGATTGTTACTAGAAAGTTCTATTATTAATGAAGTGACTATAAGGGAGTCAGTGTTAACTTTAGTGATGTTAAAAAAATTGATTTTGAACATGCTCACCTCCTTCCATTTTTTTTAAAGTTTCCTTGGAATCCGTAAAACTTGAAAAATGCGAATCGTCAGTGACGAATCTCGTATCACGAACCACTTTGTACCTTGATCACCAAGTCCATACGTCATAATGGCTCAATCAGCACCCCCTCCCCCTTTGATCACCACTGCCAGCACAAACGGCCTTCCACACTAAGAAAGCATACTGATGCAGTCACCACCCTATAGTATCATCTGTTTTCTACATGGGTTTCACGATGCAGAACTGGCCCGAATGCTGCACAGAACAAGTTCCTCCCTTGTGGCTCGGCTGAATGCTCAGTGAGGTGGCAGTTCTTCTTAAGTTGCCCTATTTTTCGTGTAAAATCTCATTTCTCATTTCTTGTTTCACTGTATTCTGGCCTTAGCTCTGTCGCTGATTGAAGTTGAAAAGCACTTGTCCATACAATCAATGTGTAAAGACTAAAAAGTGTACAATATGCTGCAAAACGTGCTCGACGTTTCGGATCAGCTACGGCTTGTTTTCAAGACCAAATAAAAACACGTAAATAATACAAATTTGCCAAGTCATTAAAAAGAAGAAACCACAAAGTCCATTTCGATCAGGCAGAACTGGTCTGGACAGAAGTCAAAGTCGCGAACAAATAAAAAATTAGAAAACAAAATCGAGCTCGTTTGATGTTTAAGGTAAGGTGCTGTTGCTTTTTCCATTTTGGGAATGGGATTTTGCGATTTTGTTTTATGCTTCGTGAATTACCTTTTCTTTTTTTTTCATTTTTTTTTTGTACATTTTACGGGGTCTGTTGTGCAATTATTGTTGTTGTTGATTTAAAAAAATAAATAAATATACAGGTAAGGTTTAACTGATCCGAAGTCAAAACAGCAAAGTAACTCAAATAAACTTTCCTGGAAGGTTTCACATATCACAGCGTTCCTGTACTGTTTAGTCCACGGTGAAACCTTGCTGCTGTATTCACATGTTTTTTGCAGTTGTCCCTTTAAAACACGATAGGCCTGATTGGTTCATTCTACTTGGGTAAACGACATCGTTGAAAAATTGTAAAAACCATACGTTTAGTGTGCTTAGTACAGACCTACAGATTAAGTAATTCGGGGTTCGTGCTACTCCTTGAAAACCTGGATATGTCGTTGAAAATAAAAATAAAATACCAGTCCTGCCGTCTTGAATAATTATGAAATCTTGAAAAGTGGTGTATGTGTCAATACGATGAACGGAAGGGAGACGACTTGACTTGAATAATGCTGAAAAATTTGGCCCCGAAAACAGCATAATGAAGGGACCTCGAATCTGCAGTAGCCTGACTTCGACTTGTGTCAGGCTACTGCACATTCGAGGTCTCTTCATTTTGCTGTTTTTTTTATTTTTTATTTGTTCCGACTTTGACTTCTGTCCAGACCAGTTCTGCCTGGTCGAAATGGTCATTGTGGTTTCTTCTTTTTAATGCCTTAGCAAATTTGTGTTTTTTACGTGTTTGTATTTGCTCTTGAAAATATGTCGGGGCTGGCTCGAAACGTCGAGCACGTTTTGTATGTTGTGCACTTTTTAAGCTTTACACATTGATTGATCGTAGCTTTATCGACAGCGAAGAATGTGAGTCTGTGTGTGTGAGTGAGTTCCTGAGGCCGGTACTACCACGTTGCTCAGGCCTCAGTTAATACTCTACAATCCAGTCCTCAACCTTGCTAATAGGTTTTTTATGTTTTTCTCCCTTTAACGGCGCTTCGAAGACGACAAAGGTGGATTTAGCGAAATGTCAAGCTTATGGGGATGTAGTGAATATGAGCACTCTGGTCGAATGGTTGGTGCTGCAGTTGCCGAACATCAGCGTGATGGTGTAATGTGTGTAGGTTGCTCTGGGGTTGTTGATCGTGTTGTGGGTATTGTAGGTTAGATTTAAAATAAATAACAGTCGGCGAATTTAAAAATCGGTTTCTTCACAGCAGTTTCTCGCACAGGATAAAAACTTGTTAATACGGTGCTGTGAATTCACTGCACAATCATCAGAAGTGAAAAATAAAACGTTAAAATTAGCAGGCAGAGCCCTTGTGAAAACGCACGAACACACATGGAGGTAGCCATCTTGTTAAAGCAGTGTGACGTCAGTTGGACGAGTCCATAATACGGCGAAGGAAGGGCTGGAATCTGCTAGTAAGGGGACCCACTTTTAGTCTTCTGTACAGCCGTACCGGCTGAGAAGACTATTGCAATGACTTCGTCCGTCCGTCCGTCGCTTTTTTCAACTTCGCAAGGGTACCAGATTTTGACGATCATTATTTACAACGTTAGATTCAGTGTGAGAAGTTAGTTAAATAACATGGCAAATTAAAACATCGTTACTTCCTTATAGCTAATAGAATTCTTCGACGTAATGAAATAAAATAATTACATTTGATCGTCGAATTAAAATCCTAAGGTAATACTCAATAAAAACAAATGGATTTTAGCTTCGTTTAAAATAGTCTCGTCGCATTGTTGCATGAATGAATACTTATCGTCGAACCAAATTCTCCATTAGGCCTATATCTGCTACTTACGAAATTAAATCTGCATTTTTATAATTAGGCCTAAAATCATGTTACCATGGCATGATTTTACGTTTACGTCAAGTTGCTACGAGTCGCTGTTGGCTTCATCAACAGCATCTCTCTCGTCATTCCCTGCTACCCCTGATCTATATAGGCTATGTTGCGCGTTACGTTGTAACACTGTAACTGTGTACCTGTAGGTACACCGTGTTGCAAAAATGAATATGCTTACTATACAATTCATATCTCTGTTAGCTGCTACATACGAAATTAAAACTGCTGATTAAAATTAGGCTTAAAAGTTGACAATTACGCCTATAATGTAAAATAGGCCTAAAAGCTAACTCATTTTTAACCGGCAATTGTGAAGGCTACTGCTTTTAGATTAGTATAATAGCGATAGCTGTTGTAGTGCATGATAGAGGTGTGCGCCTCAACATTGGAAGTGGAGGAACTGTACAGAAGACCGGTGCGACTATAGGCAGTCGCTGTAGCCGCTTGTTTTTTTCCAATTCTATTATTCAGTGTTTTAGTGGTTCATAATAAATGCACGCTTCTTGACGACCTTATATTTGTCCCGTTGGTATCTGACTCCTTTATTTGCATAAACAATCTCATAAAAAAAGGTCGGATGCCCATTGGGAAAATATGAGCTCATCAGCAATCGTGTATTTATTATTAACCACTAAAACACTGAGCACTACAGTTGGAAAAAAAAAATAGGTCGTCTTACTTAGCAGATTCCACCCCTCCCCATCGCATTGTGGACTCGTCCACCTGACGTCACGCTTCACAATATGGCTGCCTCCATGTGAATTCGTGTGTTTTAATAAGGGCTCTGCCTGCTTCTTTTTAACGTTCTGTTTTTTATTTGTGAAGGTGGCGCTTGATAGGGATAGATCTGAGTTATGCTAAATCTCTCGTAAGTGTACTCTGGACGATCATGGATTACTTCCCATAGAGTCTTGCTATTCGGATCTGTTTCTCAATTTGTCTTCCCTCCAAAAACCAAAAGAATATTCATTCTATTGTTCAATATTAATTGTATTACAAAATTCATTATTGCTTAGCACTCTGTACAATTAATACAATATTAATTGTATTACAAAATGTATTGCTTAGCACCCTCTTAACAATGCCTTGTCATCCCAACTCGAAGCTTGCATTGCGTTCCCAGCTATCGATCCAGTAAGTCACTTTCGGTATTTTATTAATCCACCTAAAACCAAAACTTCCAAGTTTCCAAAAAGAGTCGGCCTTTGAAGGTAGTGATATCATTCCACCAGGGAAAGGCCGCCAAGGTTAATCCTATTGGCCAAGTTAATCGCACATGCTAATAGTTCGAAAGTTAAATGAAAACTAGAAGATTGCTACCAGCGGTATAGCAATCTTCAAGTTTTCATTTACCGTCCATAGTATTATTCGGTGCGATTATAACTTGGTAAATAGGATTAACCTTGGCGGTCTTTCCCTGGGTAAATGATATCACTACCTTTAAAGGCCGACCCTTTTTGGAAACTTGGCGGCTTATCTTATACCAGTTTTGGTTTTGGGTGGATATCACAACTTTCATAGGAATGTGAACGTACAAAGAATCCCACGGTCTAATCGTTACCGCTACCTTTTTTGTCTGGAGGTATTTTATGTTCTACATTTTCTCATTCATAATTTTCACATTTGCCATTGCCGTTACATCAGCAAGGGGGGGGGGGGCCGCAGGAATATCATTTGTATTCATTGCCATCCCATTAGAGTTGCTTTGTAGCAGAAAAGGCAGTGGCAGGCAGGTATAGTGAACATCAAAATCCTGAACAATAAACGTCATAATCCTAACTACTGCTTGTAATTCTTCCATGAGTTATAATTCCGCCCGTAATACAGCCCTTAACGCTATTATGCTGTGCGTTATAGCACCTAATTAGCAAGTTTGTATCCTGTGAGAGAAACTACTGTGAATATTATAGGTTAAGGTGGGTTAGGTCAGTTGCCTTGGTCCAAACTTCGACCAGGCAGAACATGAGTTTCACCGTGGAAGAATGGAATTCGTCAGTAACTATGCACCCAAAACCTTAACTGGGGTAAGAGCACCCGCCAAGTTTCCGAAAAGGGTCGGGCTTTGAAAGTAGCAGTATTACTCAACCAGGAAAACGGCAGCCAAGGTTAATCCCATTAGCCAAGTTAATCGCACCGACTAATAGCTTGAAAGTTAAATGAAAATTAAAATATTGCTACTCGCGGTAACACCGAAAGTATTAGTTGGTGCGATTAACTTAGCTAATATAGGATTAACCTTGGCTGCCTTTCCCTACCTGGTGGAATGATATCACTACTTTCAAAGGCCGACCGTTTGTGGGAACTTGGTGGTTTCTCTAATATCAATTTTGATTTTGGGTGGATATCACTATATTGATAGGACTGTGAATGTGCAAAAAGTCGCACTGTCTTGTCTTCATCTCTACCTTTTCTTTTCTGATGGAATTTTATGTCTATAAATTGACACATTATTTTCACATTTGCCATTGCTCAATTAGCCGTTCCATCTGCTAAATTGACACGATTTGGTTTATTTATATCCGTGATTCGCATGCTTAAGTTTTTTCAATCCCATTTTTGCGCACACTGTGTGGTTCCCACTATGTTGAGGTTTTCTTCGTTACTGGACCCAACACAGCTGATTCCAACGATTTGCAAAGATTTCTACCGCATGGAGAAATTTCACCAGTAGGCTGAAATCAGCCATAAGCTTGTTACAGTTAAAAGACACAGTCTGCTTAGTGAGCCACCTTTTTACATATAACAACAATTGTATAAAAAACCAAAACTGGTAAAAAGGGACCGCCAAGTTCCGAATGGTTCGGCCCTTCAAAGGAGTGACATCAACGCACCAAAACATTCGCCGAAGTTAATCGCGCCGACCAATAGTTCGAGGGTTAAGTGAAAATTAGGACATTGTTACTTTCGGTGGCGATGTTCAAGTTTTCATTTAACGTCCAAAGTATTATTCGGTGCGATTAACTTGGCGAATGTTTTGGACAGTTAACCGCTTATTGTGTTTTCAGTGAGTTTTGAAGCAAGTAAGTTGTCTTCCCCGTTCGCGGGTTGAAGTTAGATACCCTCAGTTTGACATCATGAAAATTGAAAAGTACCGTCCGTCGCAAAGGAACCCCCCGCCCAAAGATTTTTTTATTGCCATGTAAACTGTTTCACCTTCAACTCTGATTAACTAGGTTATGAAAATATAAACTGGAATTTGTTTCCGTTATGTGATTTTCTCCAATGCAAAATGCTCACACAGGTTGATTTTTCTTTTCTTTTTTTTTTAAATAGAAAAAGACTGGAGTGCGGAAGGTAACCAATACACGAGCGAGCACTACGGACCTCCACCAACACAAGGTAGAAAATAAATGTGATTTGAAGGTTGTAGCAAAATGTGTAATATCTTTATGGCATCCTTTTTTGTGTGTGAGGAATTTGCAGCAATGGGGTGAGCAGGCAAACTAATGTGTGTGGGGGGGAGGGGGGGCGGGGGCGGGTAGATGGTGAATTCACACTGCAACAGAAACGGGAATCGGAACCAAAATCTAAATTAAATTGTAGAAACCTTTTCTGAATGAGTTGAATTTTATTAATGGCTAGCTAAAATACACTTTTTCTTCGATATGACTCGCCAATCCACCTGACGTGTAGTGACCGACTTTGGAGTCGGATCTCACCTGGACTGGTTACGCTAATCAAATAATGACGCCACTTAAAGATGCTAGCCGTTTTGGCCCTCAGCTCCAGTTGTTACAAAAGTCTGCATCGGCCGAATTTCCGTGTCAGTTATTGCCTGGCGTGGCGATGATAAGATTCAAGTCGCTTACTTATTTACGCTTTGTATTGACACATTTTATTGGTGTGCGTACGCTATTTACAGTGGCGTTGTTGTTTAAAATTGAGTACGTATATACGTTTAGTACGTTTACGTTTATTACACTCCAAAGCATTTCATGAGATACATTGGCAAACGAAATGCGTTGCAGAGTGAACTCGTGTGCAACACAGAACCATCGAGGAAAATAATTTAGATGTTAATAGGTGGCAACAAATTCTGCATGAAGTAATAAAAAAATACGTCTAATTAAAACAAACACACAAAAAGTAAGTCAAGTATACAGTATGTGTCAGAAGTCCTGAACCAGGTAGGCCTATATGGCATAGGCCTGTACAGGGTAGGCCTATACGATGTACGCCTATACCATATTAGGCCTAAGGTGTACAAATCACCAAACTATGAACAAAATATGCACCTAATGGGAGTAGCAAATGTCTTCCACAATTAAATAGGCGTTTACTCGCAGATAAACCCAGGAATCGAACCCACGACTTTCCTCTGACTGTAGTATAGGCCTATACCATAGGCTGTATAGGCCTATACCATATAGGCCTATACCATATAGGCCTATACCATATAGGCCTACCTGGTTCAGGACGTCTGAGACATACTGTATATTTGCACAAGTCGAACATTCGATCGATACTAAATAGAAGCAATAAGGGTATTAAACATTAATAATAAACAAGAATTCCAGGTCAGCAAGCCCAACAATCCAATCGCTAGTTAGGCCGTATCATTTTTAATTTGCTTCCTACGGTTCTATGATAGAAGCACTTGCGGTATTATAGCTCCTGGGGTATTATTTATTATAGCTCCTGGGATATTGTAACTCCTGGGCTGCTGTCGCAGGTTGGCGCAGAGCACCTAGAAGTGCAAATGCGTCGGGAAAAAAAATCTAAGCATTGACACTTTAAAGGATAGTGTTTTAAAATGTATACGTATTACATTTTTTAAAATGTGTAAATAGGAAGTTTTTTCTACCCCGCCTGGCTAGTTTCTACGTCTAACTAAATTTCTGGATGCCTGCAATAAATGCCTGAAAATAAAAATCTAAATATTAATATTAAAAATATACTAACAAAAGGAGCTCGTTTGTACGAAATGTTTTGTGGGGGGGAGAGGGGGGGAGGGGGTAAGATAACGTAAATTTAGGGTTTGCAAGGAGGAGCAGGCAGCCCTTCACTCGCTAAATAGTAAACAGAATTGATTATGGAACCCCCATTCAACCAACTTTTGGCGTTCACCCTGAAAAATGTCTTTATTACACAACGTTAAATCAGCGTTTAAAAACCATTAATTATTACATTATTTATACGCCTAAGTATAAATAATGGGAATGGTTCCCCTTAATCATGCAGATGTAAACTATACCCTCGTAAAATGTTCCCGTCCAACAGGCTGACGTGCAAGTATAATCCATACTTAATGAACATCTGAACCTAAAGACAAGTGAAACTACTTGTATTTCTTTGGTAGTTTTCCCACATCATTGGCGCATTATCCATTCATCATCCATTGCTCCACACTATTGTCTGCCTTAAAGGCCGGTTGCCAACAAATTAGCATTACGACATCTAGGCCTATCGAGTTCTCTCTCGCAGGAAGCAAAAGAACGCACAAAGCAAAACTTTTAAACGCTCCAAACAAGCCACGTGACTCCTTAATTATTGAGTAAAAATTTGGTACTCCCTCGTCCACCTGGAAACAAGCTATAAAGATTAACGATATTAGTGTCACTAGATGGCGCCACGGAAAAATATAAAGAAATTCCCCTGGCGCCATCTAGTGACACTAATATCGTTTTGCTTTACAGCTTGTTTACAGGTGCACGAGGCCGTACCAAATTTTTATTCAATAATTATTAAGGAGTCACGTGGCTTTCCGTAGCGTTCAAAAGTTTTGCGTTGTGTATTCCTTTGCTTCCGGCGAAGAGAGAACTCGATAGGCCTAGATGATGCAATGCTAATTTGGTGGCAACCGGCCTTTAACCTCACTGAAACGCAAGTATGTTGGATGGTGGTCCGACCAGAGCAAACTCGTTTTCGAGGAGTACATGATATGTATGGGGTACCAAGTGTAAATTAGGAAGCACTACCCTTTCATATTTAGAACACGTTTTGTGGAAATTTTCTAACGTTCAGTCTTCCTACGTTGTAAGGCAAAATCTCATAGCAAAAACGACAGCAGCGACCCCCCAAGACCCCCCACGGCCCCCTACATTGAAAACGGTCGAGCGTGTCAATTCTTTAGCCAGAAGTTGAACTGGTACGTTGCTGCCTCGATTAACAATTTGCTCTGCGCGGTCATCTCAGCGGCAGGTGTTTAATGACGTCATGCACGAAGGACAGTTATTGCCTTGAATACTTGAAATTGCCATATTGTGGCCTCAGCTAACAATTTGCCTTGGAGTTGTTGCATTGTGTAGTTGTAGTGTTCATTGCGTTATGTTGTGAGCGTACGGCTCTGCGCAGTACCTTCTATTTTGTCTGCCACAAATAACAATGTCTCTAACACAGTGGAAAGACAGTGTAACACAGTGAGAAGATAACGTTGCACAGTGGAAAGGAGAAGTGTGACAGAAAGAAAAATTACCTGTCGCAGTGAACGTTCAGATATCACCAAGCGAAAACTGGGAAACAACCACGGGCGAAACAAAAGCCGGGCACGACTGCTAGTTCATATATAACTAGTTTTTAAGAACTAATTTTCAAGATCCGGCTCGATGAGTTTTTTTATAATGAATTGAAAATTAATTACGACGACTAGCTTGTGTGCCTTGTGGTAATTATCGAAACTCCACTTTGACCAAAGATTTATAGGAATGCCTGTGTGCCTAGTGATACTCTTTTCGCATTTTCTCGCACTAAAAAAAAAAAATACTCCGTGTCTGTTGGCTATGAGTTGTCGCCCCTTTTTGGTGAACAGCGTTGGGCAATGTTATTACTATGACCGGAATCGGTCCTCTTTTGTTTCCTTCCCTGTTCTGTTCATATTGTCTCATTCCTAGGAAACTGACAATTTATGTCTTTGTTAAATAAATAAATAAATAAAAATGAAATAATAACGCAAGTACCAATTTTGCGACGTAACGTCATAATTATAAGGATTCCGAACAGGCCCAGGCGTTCGGGGAACATTTTGTTAGTGTTTATTCAAACCCTGAATTACTGAATAATGTAGAAAATTCTACTGATGATCTAGCATCGCCTTCGTCTGATTGTTTTAGCAATCTTCGTGTCATGAGACAAGAAGTTTACATGGAATTAACCTCCTCAAAGTAGATAAAGCTAAAGGGCCATATAACATCCCGTACATTATTATTCAGCAATGTGTCTGGGAACTCTCTTTTCCATTATGTATCTTATTTAATGAATTTCTTGCTACCGGTTTTTTTTCCTGCTTGCCTAAAATATGCTAATGTCAACCCAATCTTTAAAAAAGGAGACGTTGAGCGTCCTTCACCAACGATCGGCTTAGATGGTCACTATTTTTTATGTGACTGAAGTGAGTGGGCGATCGACTAATCGAACGTAAGGTCCACAGAGTTTCATAGGGCATTGATATGGAGTAGCCTATAGTTTGTTCCACATTATGTTTTCAGAAAACTGACTGTATGATGGCACGTGTCCTTGCACTATGAATGCACAAACTTGTGAATATCACACTTGTAGAGTCTACACAGTCTATACAAGTGGGATATTTACATGTTTTTTGTACTCGTAGCGGTAGGAAACGGCGTCATTACAGTCAGTTTTCTGAAAGCATAATGTGGAACAAACTATATATAAGAATAGAATCCTAGTATTCTAGCAAACTCCATGTCAGTGCTGCACAGTATGACTTGCAAGTTCCAGTCGTAGGTCCAACCAAAACGGACGCACAGCTAAAATTTTACGTGGGGATATTGGATAAGACTAAGCCTATACTGAGTTTGGAAGATCGGTTAATCGGCCGAGCGAGAGCTGCTGTAATACATTAGTTTACACAGAAACGAACACCGCAATAACACTCGGGGCCAACAGCCGTATAAATCAGGCTCCCTTTCAACCGCTACTAATAATCGGCTTAGCCATCCAGGGCACAAATATTCACGAATACCTCCAAAAATAGTTGAGGTAGAACTTTCATTTTCGAACTCACGAAGATCACCCACCGAACGTCCCTTGTCATGAAATTTTAACCAAATCAGAACAAATTTGCGAACATTATTGTGTCCCAAATACATGAACACCGACACAGACAAACAGATACAAGACCTAAATTCAGTAGAGTATTCAACGGCGCTCGCTCAGCCAATAACGAGGACAATAATCTTAAGATTACAAAAGATTACAAAAGATTAATAGCTACCATATTTAACAAGCGGCTACAGCGACTACCTAGTCGCACCCAGTCTTCTGTACAGTTCTGCCACTACCAATAGTGACGCACACCTCTCTCTATTATATAATCTAAAAGCAGTAACCATCAGGGTTGCTGGTTAAAAATGCTTTTAAACTTATTTTACATTTTAGGCGTAATTGTCAGCTTTTGGGCCTAATTTCTACTTGCAGCTTTAGTTTCGTAAGTAGCAGCTAACGGAAATTGGGATTGTATAGTAAGCCTATTCAATTTTGCAACACGGTGCGCCTCCGGGCACACAGTTACAGTGTTACAACGTAACGCGCAATGTAGCCTATACAGTATGTCTCAGAAGTCCCGTCTACCCAAAATAAAGGGCTGTTTACTGGATATGAGTTGGTAATAACAACGTACTCATACAGGAAATCACCTATGGCGAATCCGATGATGGTTCTCAAACTGACCTTGGAGGTCGTTTTCAAGGTCATCCAAAATATATCTCCTAAACTATTCAAGATACGGGCATAAAGTAAATTAGAAAGTTGTTTGGAATGATACCACAAGTTCAACAAAGGAAACAGAACTGAAATCGCGCCACAAACATGGAATATATAAGCAATACAACTTAGACACTGCAGGGGTGCTAACCAAGGAGTAGCGATAAGCAATTACTTGGTGTCATCATGTGGTTGGGTACTGAAGCACAAACTATCGACTAGAGAAAATCCAGTTCCTGATTCGGTAATTGTATGAAAGCAGAGGCGAAAGCGCGCCGGGGGGGGGGGGGGAGGGAGGAGACCGTGGGCACGCGAGTCCCTTCCCCTACCCAATGAAGGTTGGTGCCCCCAAAGAGAATGTTTGGGAACAATCTAAATATCATTCTTTTGAAAATTCCGTAACGGCTTCTACTCTGAAAGTTCGACATTCTTGATAATTCGGTTGTTGAAAACAGATTGTTACGCACATATTCAGAGTCAAAATACTGTACCCGTATTCTTGCAAATTTTCAACAGACCAACGACGTCTGTCTTCAGTGAATGAACCAGCACGATAAAAAAATATAGGAGGCCACGCCATGCACCAGCGCAGATTTCGAACGCCGATTTCCACGGACACGGTGGCGATGTAGTTGACAAAAGTTTGAGTTGTGTAGGTTAGGCCTTACGATGACAGACATCGTCGATCTGTTGAAAATTTGCAAATCTGTTGAAAGAATACTGGTACCTTATTTTGATTGATTGATATTTTATTGAGCCGATAAGGCCACCAAGCCATACGGCTCACAAACTTGATTCTGAAAATGTGCGTAACAATCTGTTTTCAACAATCGAATTATCTTTCTTTTAATGGCTCAAAGAAACCGCTCGTGCAAATTATAAAAATAATAAGAAAGCTCCGCAAACTCTGGGTACTGCTCCTTTCTGCCCCGAGCGGCTATCGGTAAGGTGCACCACTAAGTGTAGAACCACAATAAATCAACCGCTATGGTTAAAAAGTAGGATTTTGTGGATATTTTCTGTTAATTTGCTTTATCTATTTAAATTTGTTCTGCATTATCGTATTTGTGTTATCACCTTAACGTAATGAAGGAAACTGGTATTCATTAGTGAAGAATGTACCTATAGTTTCCTGCCTACGAATTGGTGTTCCGGTTATGGTGCACTTTCTAGATATCCCTATTTAGTAAGCCTCAGTTTTCAGTTTCAGTTCTTTCCATGCTTGCTGGATGGATTGTTTTATGCATAATCTTTGCTTCAAAACACTTTTGAATGTATTTGATCACTTTCTAGGCTTATCGCTGCCCCATGGTTGGCTCCCCTGCAGAGTCCACGTTGTTTTACCCTTATTTTCCGTGTTTACGGAGCGATTTCAATTCTATTTTCTTTGTTGGCTTTGTATTATAATCCCAAACAACTTTCTAATTTACTTTATGTCCGTATCTTAAATCGTTTAGGAGATATATTTTGGATGACCTTGAAGACGACTTCCAAGGTCAGTTTGGGAACCATCATCGGATTCGCCATATTTGATTTCCAATATGAGTACGTTGTTATTACCAACTCATGTCCAGTATCTAGCCCTTTATTTTGGCTAGACGGGACTTCTGAGACATACTGTATATAATATAAATCAGTGGTAGTAGGGAAGTGACGCGAGAGACGCGGTTGACGAAGCCAGCAGTGACTCTGGCAACATGATGTTGCAGTGGTAACGTGATTTTAGGCCTAATTTTCATTTTTTAGGCCTAATTTTTTTAAGTGCAGTTTTAAGTTCGTAAGTAGCAGATAGGCCTAATGGAGAATTTGGTTTGACGGTCATGCAACAATGCGACGAGACTGTTTTAAACGAATCTAAAATCTTTTTGTCTTAACGGCTGCGTGTTATCCTTAGGATTTCAATTCGTCGATAAAATGTTATTATTCAATTTAGTAGTGTCGAAGAAGTTTATTATCTATAAGGAAGTAACGATGTTTTAATTTGCCATGTTATTTAACTAACTTTTGACACTGAATCTAACGTTGTAAACCATGATCGTCTCTATACTGGTACCGTTGCGAAGTTGAAAAAAGTGACGGTCGGACGGACAAATTCATTGCAATAGTCTTCTCAGCCGGTACGGCTGTACAGAAGACTAAAAATGGATTTGTAGCCGGGGATTGAATAACGGTTGGGGAAGAAAGGTACGTGAATTGATGTGGAGCATCGAGAATGATACGTATACGTCATTTGGTATGTCCATAGATTAGATAATCAAATAGATATGGCATCTCACCTCGTCCAAAGCCTACGCGAGGCTCCTGGCGGTAGTTGCGGCTTCTGATACCTCTCATAATGCTTTGCCTACGTGCTTCTTCTATCTCGGAGCATTAGGAGAGGCGTTAATAGCCGCAACTACCGCCAGGAGCCTCGCATAGGCTTGGAACTTTCTAATCTATGGTATGTTCCTTAAGTAAAATTAATTGTTTACTGAGCAAATGCAATAAACGTTGCAATGGCTACGAAGGTCGCTGGCTTGAGCTAGCTGCAAGGGGCACTAGATAAACGTCAAGATAAAAAAGAACGGTCCCTTTAGTCAAGCCGATGTGGTGACGGTGCGTTTCTGAGGTCTAAAAAACGTTGTTCAGTTCAATTCCTTACGTTGCAAAACAGATATTAAGGTTATAAATCGGAAAAAGAACACGTACAGCTTGCTGAAATTTGCAGCAATTGCCAACAAATCAAATAAAAATCGTGCATTTTAGGGCTAAGAAAATCAGTCCCCACAGCATTGGCTTCAGTAAACGTCGTTCTTGTAACCTCCATGTTTATCCAGTGCCCCTTGCAGCTAGCCCAGGTACTGGCTCCAGCATAGAGTTGTATATTATAATATGGCGTTATTGTCACTGCTCTGTATATTATCTAAACACACGCTAGTGTATCGCCGCCAAGTACACGTTTTATTGTTGTTGGAGCTTAATTGTTTGAGCGTAATGGTTAGTGTAATTGTTGTCAGATGGCGGCTCACTAGCAGACTGTGTCTTTTAACTGAAACCAACTTATACGTGATTTCAGCATACTGGTGTAAATTCCCCATGCGGTAGAAATCTTTGCAAATTGTTTGAATCAGGTGTCTTGGGTCCAGTAACAAAGAAAAACTCAACACGAAAATGTGGGAACGTGTCCTTCATGGAGAGAAAGTGTCCTCAATAACGTTGATTTGTGTGACTAGTAACTAGTCCGCAGGCTCCCATGTTAATTCTCATAGGGTATAACGACACGTCTACAGCTGATTAGGGAAAGTTACCAGATCTAAATTTTGGGAAGTGCCTTTTTCTAAAATGGGGGTTGCAGCTAGGAGCACGTGGTCCTGAAGTGGCTCGTAAGTGCAAAATTATTGTTGTAACCATTATTTGTATTGTCATCCAACAGTAGATTATAACATGCTTAAGTGTTACACGCTTATCGTTTCAGTACCTAATTGTCAGAATTCATTGTTGTTGCAAACAGGTGGTTCACTAAGAGACGGAGTATCTTTTATTGCAAAGGTTTGGTCGTTTTTTTTCCCACCAATTCAAATCGGTTTTTTTTTTACGGTACGCGAATTCAAAATAAATTATCTGCCCCACGACCCGAATAAATTTCTCCTTACTGGTTCAATATGACACAGGGTATCTTTTATTCCATAGGAATTGATTAGGTCCTTGCAATTACCATACTGTTACGCTTGTTATTAATTTATTTGAATGACAATAGCAAATGTGAAAATTATGAATGAGAACATTCATACAATAAAATACCTCCAGACAAAAAAGGTACTGGTGACAATTACACCGTGGGATTTTTTGTGCATTCACAGGTCTATGAAAGTCGTGGTATCCACCCAAAACCAAACCTGATAAGAGAAGCCGCCAAGTTTACAAAAAGGGTCGGCTTTTCAAAGTAGTGATATCATTCAACCAGGGAAATGCCGCCAAGGTTAATCCTATTAGCCAAGTTAATCGCACCGAATAATACTTTGGACGTTAAATAAAAACTTGAATATTGCTACCGTTAGTATCAATCTTCTAGTTTTCATTTAACCTTCGAACTATTAGTAGGTGCGATTAACTTGGCTAATAGGATTAACCTTGGCGGCCTTTCCCTGGTTGAATGATATCACTACTTTGAAAGGCCGTCCCTTTTTGTAAACTTGGCGGCTTCTCTTACCAGTTTTGGTTTTGGGTGGATATTATATATAACTCTGTGCTGGAGCCAGTAATTGGGCTACCTGCAAGGGGCACTGGTAAACTCGGAGGGGGACAAGAAGGGCGTCTTACTGAATCCAATGCCGTTAGTGGATTTCTTAGACCTAGACTCACGATCGATTTGTTCGCAGTTGCTGAAATTTTTAGCAAGTGAATCTTTTCCTATTATAACCTCGCAACATAAGGGATTGGGGAAAACAATGTTTTTTAGGCCTAAGAAATCCGCTCTCAAAGCACTGCCTTCACTAGAAATGCCGTTGTTTTCTCCTCCATTTTAATCAAGTGCCCCTTGTAGCTATCTCTCCAGATGCTATAGCCTCGTAGCCAATATGGCGTTATTGTCACTGCTCTATTGCAAACAATGAATCTGTTCGATTTTGCACAAGTTCTAGTCATTTTTTTTATTTGGAGGCAAACTGACTGTGACGTATTCAGCAACTTCTATGGTGTCGGCCGATGTAATTGCTTCCTGTTTCATCCCGAACTGTTTCCATCGAGCCAACACGGCAACGCCTAGAATCCTTCCAGCTATCGACTTAATTCAGCTCCCGCAAACCCTCAAAGTCATGCGGAAGTTCCTGCTTAAAAACTCGGAGGAATTACCCGCTGTGAACCTCTCGACGGTAAACACGCTCGTTCAGCTGTCGATTAGTGTAGGCTATGCGCATCTCCAAGCCAGATAAATAGCTAGTTTCCTGGCCGCTATTGCACGTGAGAAAAGAAGGGGGGAAAAAATGGCTCCTGGGAATTTTGGTGGGAGGTTGGATTGTGGACCCGGGGGGAAGAGAAAGTTACAATCGATGTATCGATCCAATTAAATAGTAGAAGCGATGATCTGTGTTGCTGCTTCTCTGGAGTCGAGGGAGCAGCCAACAAACGAAGATGTACGGATTGGAAGAGAGGGAAAAACACAAAAAAACAAATTGGGTATGTTCACGAAAACGAAGACAAGTGTTACGATATGACGGATCGGTTGGCAGAAGACGTACGTCAACAATGTCTGTGTGTTTTGCTTGACATAGATAAGAACGCCTTACTGTCGTGATGTAACCGTTGCAAGCGGTGGAAAAGTCCCAGCCAGTGTTACCAGGTTAAAAAAACTTGATTAAAAGTGCTATCTACTCCTCAATGTCCTGCTACACGCAATTACTAGCCATGGAAAAAGGTGCTACAAATATGCTACAACGAACTATCAGTCTTCGTCATTTTAAAGTCTTTATAGCGTCCGCGGCCCATCTTGAGTTCGACCCAGAATGAACACAAATAATCGATTGTACGTGTTTAGTCGCAGAGTGCCTTGTTGATATCCAAAGTAGTTACAAAAATCAATGGCGGCCGGCGGTTAAAGCTACTTCCTCCAGGAAGACGAGGCCATTACATAATAAGTGCAGGGCTCAAGATACGCCGCGCACACTATAGACAAATGAGAAAAGAGGCTGCTGAATCAGCTAACGGGAGCTGTACTGTACTTGCAGTTTGAATCTTAGAACCTGTGGTGGCGACTTGTGAAACCAGGTCAAAACGAAACTATACGTGCAAATACACTACTACAGAAGAATCTAGCCATAGCCGGGGGCAGGAAATTTATGCAATATTCCGGTTGTTTTTTTTTTTTTATAATTTACAAAGAACTGAATGGCTCTTTAATGCTGTGCTAAATATTAACTTATTTACGTGTGAATCATAAAACAACTAAGAATTCAGTCAGAAATACCGCATTTATTATTGTAATGATGACCGTGAAAATTCAAAATTTAATTTCATCCAAGTAGCATTTAAAAGACAAAGACACAATAAGACAACATTAAAGGCGCCAGTTCACCATTTCGATAGCGTTGCCCATATTCTAAACGCAGCATCCACCTTCCAGATTCTCCGTCATCCAATAGGCTGGTGTGGGTCACGTGATCTCGTTTTAGTTGTGAAAATCGCTGCTGCGAATAGTGTTGTTCCATTTCTAATTTACCGCTATTTTCTTTATATTGCTCGAAGATTCGACGGTACTGCATCTAGGAGTTGGAAAGGTGAAAAGACGCGTTTAATCTCCCAAATCATTTTCTTGATCACCGCACACGTGTTCTGTGCCGTCATACACACATATACTTTGATAACGTTACTTACTTGATGGGATGAATGAGTAACGTTTTTATTGAGCCCTTCCTTGGCCTAAAGAAAGTTTCATGTTGCAACAGGCTCAAACAGGCAAAATTGTCCGTCGCATTGCGATTGCGACACTCGTCACTCTACTTGACTCGGGTCAGTCGACAGCCGTCAAAAACACAAAACTTGTCGGCTGTTATGAATGACGCTAGCGGCTAGCCTTAGCGCTCCAAGGCGTAGAGCCATCTTCAGAGCACGATTCAAGCATGGACCCAATCATTCGTCCAAGATTCAAGTATGGAAGATTAAAGGCACATAACTCCCTCCGGTATATTTTAACAGTTTCACTCGATACATTACCGGAAATAGTTTTATATAAACTGATTTACCTTTCATTTGCTGGTCTAAGGGTACGATGCAGATGTCAGTAGTGGCGCGTGAATGTTATTAGGCTTGTTTTAAACGGCTCGGTCCGAGCGGTAAATAACTCCCGCCACATCGCTGGCAAGCCGCGGCCCTGGAGGAAGGATAATTAATCCTTCGCTCAAGTTTGCGACTTGGTCGTACGATGTGTCACGTTGCAGCGGCCCCGAAATGAGTATGACTATTGTCGTATAGTAATGCGCGCTGCGGTCGTTTGAACTATATTTTAGCGTAGGTGACGCAGAGTAAAACGGCCAGAACGGAGGGATTTATGTGCCTTTAAGCGAGAGGCAATGCAATGCGCAATGCCAACTGAGACTAACGTGTAACTCTCACAAGCTCGAGCCTCTTTCGCTCACAATAACGAACAACTGTTAGTGCTAAATTCTGCCACAAAAATGTTACACAACTGAAAATGCTCTACCTGGAGTGTTTGTTGTGGGCACACCTCTGGGTGTCTCATCTCTCTGTCTTTACTTCCCTATCACAAGGGGTACCTTGTCATTGTCCAAGCACACAACTAGATGATGTAATCCAAACCCACTAATAAATGACTAGAAGAAGCCCGTCCTCCGGACAGGTATGATAATCATATAGTTTTGTCTGGCATATATGATCGTATAGTATATATATACAGGGTGGGGCAGAAAGTAAGGGCCACCCTTGGCAATCAAAGATGGTTAAATGGATATACTTCCCAGCGCCATTTTTCTCGATCCTCCACATCAAGTACGGCCCCAAAGGTCTATTTACTTACCGTTAGTCTTTCCCTTGCTAAGAAACCGTTTTAAAATGTGGCGTCTAGGATATTTTCTGTTGAATATTGTTAACTATATTTAAGAACGACCCGTCACTAAATGATGCAATGCGCGCGTACAATAATCATGACGTTTCATCTCTGTGTGTACATCTACTCATTTTCTAATAATTACCATGAGATCTACAATCTAATAGACTAATGAGGTAAAAATTAAAATTAATTATTCCAGTAGATCGCCGAAGCAAAATTATAAGACACTAGTTTAGAAAATTATAAATTATGATTTTAAAGTACAAGAATCATTCCGGTTTTTGACGACACGATCAATGGGTTCACGGTGGCTGGACTATTAGGCGCAATGCCAATTGAGACAGTAGCTATGATTTTTCACTGCGAGGAACGAAGCTACCGTCTCAGTTGACCTTAGCTGTGGTAAATAGCATGTGGTCGTCGCGTGGGTGTTGTGAGGCAGGCGGTATGTTGCTTTAATGTTAGGCTAATGAAACTTTGCATGGTATGTAGGCGAACGGGGAGCCAACTAACCATGAATCGATCACTGACCTTGAAAATATGCGTCAAGGTCAGTGA
>JAHWFP010265461.1:12661-23298 GCA_023313725.1 Lithobius niger
TTATCACATGACTTTTCTGTACAGTTAATATTTTAAGTGGTAATTTATCACGTGACTTTTTCTGCTCAGTCAATATTTTTATTGGTAATTTACCACGTGGCAAATCATTTTCTACTGACCATAATGATTCATCAGGATAAAAATATCCAAAGAAATAAACATAAGGGGCTCCACACAAGTTCAATATGTAACGTAGGCTATCCTTGGCGAATACAAAAACATTAATATCTTTAAAAAAAATACGGTTTCCATTGATAAAAACAAATTACTACCAGAGCGTGAAGTAAGCAAAAGCACCGAATGTTTCGAAGTGTATGATTTTCGCTGTTGGCTTATTTCCAATTTTCCTTAATATTATTTCCAGCGATTTATGTCTATTTATTTCGAAGAATACAAAACATTTTGCTTCATTTTCAATCGAAAATGTTCTAAAACAGAACACGACACTTCAGGAAGTCTTCATTTAGGCGCTGCCATACTGGATTTTTACCATGTGCAATGCATAGTACCAAATGTGTAACAAATTTGTGACTCGTTGTTCTTTCTTAGTGGAAATTAAATTAAATTTACTATTATACTTGGGAGTAAACTCTTTATTATTGCTTTGAAAAGTTGGCGTAAACAGTAGGTTCATTTCCGGAGTTCAATGTTTCGAATTCCACTATGCTATGTCACTGAACTGTGAGTTTATATTTATCAAAAACCAAACCGGGAAAAAGGGGCCGCCAAGTTCCGAATGGTTCGGCCCTTCAAAGGACTGATATCAACACACCAAAACATTCGCCAACTTAATCACACCAAATAATACTTTGGACGGTAAATGAAAACTTCAACATTCCTACCGAGAGTGGCGATGTTCTAGTTTTCATTTAACCTTCGAACTATTAAGCGGTGCGATTAACTTGGTGAATGTTTTGGTGTGTTGATATCACTCCTTTGAAGGGCCGAACCAGTCCTTTTTTTTAAATTGTGTATTAAACTCAACTTTTCTACCGTGCAGATGTGTAGTAAAGTGGCACGTCAACAAGAAATATATTTGCAACACTTTGCTACTACCTTTTGCCTAGAGGCCGAACCATTTTCTACTTAGTCACCTCTTTATAGGTTTTTAGTTTGGTTTTAATTTTGTTGTAATTTGTTTTATTTAGTTAGTTTTGGTGTGTTGCTATAACTCTTTTGAAGGGCCGAACAACTTTCAACTTGGTTGCCTATTTCACCAGTTTTTGACTTTGTTTATTTTGCTTTGTTTTTACAGTTGGTTTATTTTTCGTGAATTGGACGTGAATACAATTTCTTTGGCAACGTTGTTTAGATTCATCGTGACACACTAGTGTGTGTCTACGCACGCACGTCAGCATACACGTTGTTATTGTCCCAACTTTGGCCGTGCAATGAGAGACGATGCCGACAATACTAACAATGGTTATAACAATATTTTTGTACTTACGCGTCATCCCACGCCATCCCCATTACACGGGCTCTAAACCACAAAAGGTACGCAATTCGTATTGCACTGCAGCCATTCGTCCAATTTCATAGCTGGAAGGCTTCCCGTTATCTCGGTATCGATGAATAATCACCCTATAGAAATTAACATAGGGATGAACGGACTAGCATTAGCTAGCTAGCTAGTTAACACATTTACAACGTTATTGAGGGTCAGATTTTGCATTGAAAGCAGCTTAGCTGGCGTTCCTACACGAGTTTTTTTTTTATCAGGTGGGTCATTGCTTTTGATTTCAACACATTTTAAGCTTTTGTACCGCGTTATTACTTTTATCCAAATACCTGAAATGTGACCAACTCTGCTTCAGGATATTAGACACTGACGCTATGGCGTCGCTCAGCAATGGTTTACAACCTCGACAGTTGAATTGATGTGATGTTTGTTGTGATGATTGTTGCCTAACTTGGCGCGACACACTGGCGTGTGTCTAGATGCAAACACATTCATACATAGGCTTCAAGACGATGCTATGAGATTTGGCACCTAACAGACAACCTTAACTCACAACATCAACTTGAAGCCTTATGCAATTAATGTGTTTGTATTTTCATTCTGTGCGAGAAACTGCATGTGAAAATTGTAGCCTTTTAATTTCGCTGACTGCTATTTAAACAATAGGTTCGTCTCTGGATTTCTTGGTTCGTATCCCGATCCGTCACTTTAATGAAATATAAGTCCTTAATAAAGACTTGTGTACAAATGGGGGGGGGGGGGAAACAGTGCCCCTGCCCTTTTCGGAAATTGCCCTTTTAAAAAAAAATGGCCTTTCTGTGCCAGTATTTGCAGGTGCGGTGGTGCCTGGGAAGAGCTTAAAGGCTTAAGAAAAGGCCGAAAAAGGGCAAAATAAACGCCTAAAAAGGACCAAAATGGTTAAGAAAGGGTAAAAAGATAGCTAAAAATTCCTTAGAAAAAGTGTCCATTAAAAGCCTAAAAAATGCCCAAAAAGAGAAAAAAAAGAAAAGGGTAAAAAGATTTGCAAAAAGAAAATCCGTAGAAAAAAATGTGCCCTTTTCCTAAAAGTTGTCTCCGCCTTCTCGGGGGCTGTGCATACTACTGCTTGTATACAAGGTGTAACTGAAAGGTCTGTACAAACTTTGTGGGCGTAGTCTGGGACCAAAAATAGACAAAAATGTCCTGTAAACATCGGTCCGGAAATGAACCCGTTTTTAGTTACAGCCCCCCCAAAGTTCAGGATAAAAAGTTCTTTCTCATCTTCCACCCAAGTTTTCCCAACAATGCAATTTTGGACATCATTCTTGTAATTTCAGTTCTACAGAATTCATGTAAGTTTGAGGTCGCAGTAGTACTGTGGTTGGGACAGCATGGGGGGGGGGGGAGGACAAGGAGGAGGGGTGGGGGTCGTAACCTATTTGGGCTTTATTTGTTGAAACATGCTTTACGTCGTCATTCAGAGCACCAATACAAATTAGGTGTCGTCTTTATTTCAAAAGCGAGGAATTTGTAAGTTTGGGTTTTCTACTCTTGCAGTAGGAAAGCTAACACGTATTCGGATGAAGAATACAATGTATCCCATTTTTGTTTAATGTGTTCTGGGCATTCTGGGTCCACAGGAGAAAGAGTAAAACTTACAAACTGATCATTGTTGAGCATTATTTGTCATGCAAATAACCTAAGAATATCCTAAGTTACCTGTAACAGCTAATGGTCCTAATTGTTGCGAATTGTTGTTCCACGAGTGCGATATGAGCTTTGCAGCTTTCCGGAAAGCTGCTTCCAGCCTGGTTCATGGAGGCAGCTTTCCGGACTATGGCTTTTTTTCTTGTTTTAATGTCTACTAGGATCCAGCATCAACGTTTGACCAAACTCATTTAGTTAAATTGTATTATGGCGATGTTATGTTTGTTTCAGTATAGACCAAAGAAGTTACGTCCTCAACCTTCTTCCCCCCCCTCCCCCCCTCCATACGGTCCCTTCTCCAAAGTTGTGAGATCTTACATAACATTAAATTATAAAGTACTGCAATTGCAATAATGATATACCAAACTGCATTGGTTTGGAATGTTGGGTGGAGAGTTTTGGAAAATTTAAAACTTTTTACCCCAAACTTTGGGGGCCTGTAACTAAAAATGGGTTCATTTCCCGGCCCGTGTTTATAGGACTTTTCTGTCTTATTTTTGATCATAGACTGTGCCCTCAAAGTTCGTACAGACCTTTTTGTTACACCCTGTATGTTTTTGGCTGTTGTCCTATAATGATTTCTCACTCCTTATGATTTGCAGCAATTTGTTTACTTTGGTTGAGCTGTTAACAGAGTTAACACAGTTCCGTTGGCAACGAAGAATGTTGGACATTATTAAAGCTTTGTTGTAACTTTTAATGGCGTACAGCACCAAACTTTGCGAATTTCTGAGCTGAATACGTCCACCGTACAATGAACTTTACCAAGTCCAGACCTACGTGTGGTGATGACTTGGTCAATAAATCCCTTGGTGTAAATATCGAAAGAGGTTATGGTACTATTTTGATTGGTACACTGACTGCGATTGGAGGGACGGGTCTTTGGGTTTGGTAGTATGGCGATGGCGGGTTGAAATTGACGTGAAGTAAATGATCAAATCTGATTGGCTTTGCGGATTGAAGTTTTATGGGTCAGTTTACATGATGGTCAGTACAGAATGCTCGCCCTAGTTGACAAAGGCCCTCCTTCCTAATCTTAATGAGATGGGTGTGAAATGAATGAAAGTGAGGGTGACATGACGTGACTTGGACTGGGGAGAAGAGAAAATTGGGGGAAATAATTCTAATTAATATTTACCAAAATGTGGCCACGTGTTAAGGCGCCGTAAGAGTTGAACCATGATTCAAGGACCCCTTGGCTTAAAATTAATGCCAGATTAGTTAAGAGGAGCACAAATAACCATTGTGTTAACCTGATCTTCCTTTTATAACCTCCTTCCTTATCATAACCATTTCGTGCGTGCCCTCAAATACCGACCGCTACTAAACGGGCCAAAACGTAAGTCCCACGCGCACTGCAAGCTTTGTTAGGGGGCCCCGGGGTCCCAGAGCAGGTGAGTCGCTACGTCCCAGTGATCAGCGTCTTCGCCTACAAACAAAGTGAATTCCGGTTGAATACCGCGACTGACCTGACTTAAAATAAAAAATCACCAGAAATTATTCATGACCATAAATTGTGGACACCCTGTACTTTTAATATTTATAAATAAAATTTAAACTTTTATAGTCTCCGCGGCGTATCTTGAGTTCTCCGCAGAACGGACACAGGTAATCGGTTGTACGTTTTCTGCAGCAGTGTTCCCTGTTTACATTCAAGAAGGTTACATAAACAATGGCGGCCGTCGATTAAAGCCGCTTCCTCCAGGAAGACGTAGCCGGTCATAAAATACTCGCAGGACTCAAGATGCGCCGCGCCGCGCACACACTAAGTTAGGTGTGCAGCCCAAAATGACTAGGTTAGAAGTACAAAAAGGCGCACAAAACTCCTATCTTCATCGTCAAATCGAGTTGTCAGGTTATATGGACACGTCCCCCACGGCTGAAGGGAACAAATAATATGAAGTAAACAACATTAGGAGACTCGGAGAGTGGAGACAATATTATAATGGGATTCCATGATTGTAAACGTAATGATTGTTAGCAAAAAAAAAAAAAAACTGAAAACGTTACTGTTAATGAAGGCAGCAATGCTTATGGTAAATGCTACTGTTAATATTAGGCCGCTGGTTAAAGGTCCTTGGGAATGATTATAATTAAAGGAATAGTGAAACTCGGCTAAATATTGGATACACAATTTTTGTTAGTCCAGTCAAAAGAAGCGCTGACTGGGTCGCTTCCCTCACTCAGTCTGCGTTTGTTAGCCAGTGTTAACAAAAATAGACAGACTGCATACACGCCTTCGGCGATAAACACACGAGAGAGCAAATCGTCCCATTGCCGCAAACGGTGCATCAACAAACACCTCCCACGGGCTACAGTTAGTTTACTTCAAAAAACGCCATTCGATTTTTTTTTTTTTCAAAACGTTGTACCTTATCAGCTTTTTTTTTTTGTGCGTTACTGGCACAAATGCTTAATATTTGAAAGGGGGTCTGAGAACCTCCCCACCCCCACTCCCCGCCGCAGGTGCAGCCCCAAGGTCACAATCACTACAATTCCATTCGTTACCGAATACCAACAATGAAAAACAAATACAATTTCTATCCCTAAAATGTTGTTTTAATTCAAAATAAAAAGTTCCTAAAGGTCCGCCTCCTCTTCTACGTGTTGTTGTGTGCGCCCAACGAGGAATTTCTCTCAAAACCACAGCAATTAAATTTTGAAGAATGTCAGTACATGGCAATTATTCCTTTTGCGGATATGCTCGCATTCCGATTATTTCAAAACACACCAAGTTTCTCCATTGCAAAACTTGTCTTTCCTACATACAGCATCAACATCGTAGTGGTGGTGGGGGCCAAGCAGAAAACGCCAAGTAACACGCTAGGAATATGCTCTTGTCATCATTGCTTAGGCCATGTAGGGCCCCACCATTAGTGCCAGAGCCAGAAACTGTCAATCATCGTTTGGGAGCGGAATGCGGCTACGCCCATCCGATGTCAGGCTCTGTGAAGCTAAATGAAGTCGGGTCATTATTGTGATTACAATAAAGAGATTGCCTCTTTTGGTATCCCGAGGAGGCTATTTTATGCTTTGGTGCAATCATGTTACGTCAAAACTTAAGTGCAAGTCTGGCTCTGCGTGTTGGACTTTGCGGTGGCGAATTTATTTTTTTCCTCATTATTTTTATTCAGTTTACGCAAAAGCGTAAATAATTTTTTTAATGGGTGAACCGTTGAGTGTAGTAGCAGAAGTACGTTAACCCTTTCGTTCATGAATTATTTCTGGTGACTTTATTTTGAAAGTCGGATCTGCCGCGGGATTCGAACCGGCATTCCCTTGGTTTGTAGACAATGACGCCTACCATAGGGCTGTTGCTGCTCGCTTTGCTCGGGTCCCGGGGCCGGGTCTCCCTTAAAAAGCTTGTGGTGTTGCGTGAGAACTTACTTTTTCGCACGTCGAGTAGCTGCCCTTGTTTGAGGGCATAACGCACATCACGTTGGGACAGGGTGTTCCACAATTTATTCACCCCAGCATAAAGAAATTAAATTTAAAAAAAAGACGAAAACAGATATGGGAAAACTGTAAAATGCCAACTGTTTATTAACTGTTTTTTTTTTATTTATTATTATTTTTTTAAACAAAATTCCTGTAGATTATGGCCTCATAATAAACCTCGACATGCGACCCTTGTGTTGCTTGGAGAATATCCAGTCGAACACCGATTTCTCCCCAAACGTTTTTAAGCATTTCTACTGATATCGTTTTTATCGCCTGGGGTGATCTTGTCCCGTAATTCCTGCAAACAAGTAATCTTTCTTGCGTACATTTTGTACTTTATAAAGCCCCACAAGGAAAACCTGGTAGTAAACACGGTATTATAGTGTTCGCGGCCTATCTTGAGTTCGCCTCAGAACGAACAGAGACAATCGATTGTACGCCTTTGGTATAGCAGAGTGCCTTGTTGGTATCCAAGATGATTACAAAAACAGTGGCGGCCGTCGATTAAAGCCGCCTCCTCCGTGAAAAAGTAGCCGCTCAAAAAATACTGCAGGACTCAAGATACGCCGCGCGAACAATAGTACATATTTGTAAAAATGTTTGAGGAGAAATCTACTTTCGATGGATATTTTCCAAGCAACAAAAGTGGCGCATGTGGAGGTTTATTACGAAGCCGTCACTACCAGACATTTTGTAAAAAAAAAAACTTTTTGAGTGAAGAAACAGTCGGTACTTTACAGGTTTTCGATAGATGTTTTCGTTTTGTTTTTATTTAATTTCTTTATGTGGTGAATAATTTGTGGACACCCTGCAAATACCGAAAATTGGCCTTTGAATCGTGCACGAAAATTGTTGAGTACAGGTGCCAGTTTGGGTTTGCAATGCGGTGCTGCCTTAGTAATCTCACTACTGTTGTTGAAGTTTAGAACGGAGTTACTTTTCCATTAATCGTGATCCGGTTTGCGATACATTATTAATTTCTGACGTAATTTGGATGGTTGCGATTGGCATGCTCTCGTTGTGGAAATCGGTTGCTTAAATATTAAACATTTATGGACATTAACGTAGCAAAATCAAAAAAAAAAACTTAATGGAAAAATTGTGTAGATTGTGTAAATTAACGTGTAGCTGCAATAGAGGCTACGAGACAACATTTGGAGGTAATAGCTACAAGGTGCACTAGATTAAAATGTAACGGAAAAAACGGCACTTCTAGTCAAGACAGTCCTTTGAGAACGGCTTTTTTAGGCTTAAAAAGAACGTTGTTTTCTCCCAACAACAAAAATCGCGCGTTATAGGTTTAAGAAATCCAAGTCTAATAGCATTGGCTTCAACAAGACGATCTTCCTTTCTCCCTCCAGTGCTCGTCAGTTGGGCGATAAGTCTGTCCTCCTGTCCGGTGTTTTTCAATTTTTGCAGGAGGTACAGATGTATGACAAGATTTAGATTAGGGGTTTGAATAACATCTCTGTAATGTGTGGTGCAGTGGCAACCCGGACCACTGCACTGTGACTGAGGTTGGCGCTAATGACCAAGTTGTCGACGCGCCATTAAGCCTCAATTTCCCCCCCCCTCCAGTGCTCCTTGCAGCTAACCTGTTACTGGCTCCACCATAGAGTTATACACAATAATACTACTTCGTGTCACTGCCCTATTCACCGAGTGACAAGCTGCAGCATCTAGCGCCGTCTATCATTATTTATTTCTATGTGGCACTTGAGTTCGACTAGCGAAGGAATGCGCAAAGAAGTTTATTTTTTACACAACAAACTAGCCGCGTGCCTCCTTAATTATTGAAGGTAAAGTAAGTGCGTCCACGTGTGCACCAGAGAGCAAGCGGCCAAGGTTAACGATATCACTGTCACTTGATGGTGCCGCCCATCGAGCGGTTCAAAATCTACTGCGGTTCAAAACGTTCAAACTGTAGAAAAAAAGCGCCCGTGATGTTGGCTAGGCTTAAACTTTACCTCTTGCTTCCTGGTGCACGTGGTCGCACCAACTTTACACTCAATAACTAAGGAGGCACGTGGCTAATTGTTTGTTGTGTAAAAAGAAATTGATTTGTGTGTTCCTGTGAGTAAGGACTGGACAGATCTAGACATCGGCAAATGGCTATAGATGCTTCAGCTTGTCATTGGGTGGCAGTAGCGTGCACAGACATCCGAGAGGGTAAGGGAAAGTGTTCAGTGAAAGGGCACGCTGAGGCTTTATTTTTCTGGGGAAATTTTTTTTTAGCTTGTCACTCACTTTCTTGAACATTTTTGGCCCTTTATTGTTCCTGGCTTCCTTTTTGGCCTTTTTATGGCTCAAGGCCCTTTCTCTTAGCTGTGACCAGCATTCCTCAGTGCAGAAGAGCAAAATATGGCATGTTTTTTTGTTCAAAAAGGGCAGGGGCAATGCCCTCCTTCACCCCCCCCCCCCACCCCGTGCATTAGGGTGCAGTGAAAAAACTTTTTTTTCGGAATTCTGGATAGCTATAGCGTGGAAAAGTTGTCTTTTAGCATCACTATCTCACACACAAAAAATGTCATCACTCTACGATGATGTCTTTTGAAGTTCCACCAGGGTCTTCAAGTTTAACATTGTTTAACGTAGGCGAAATAGCCGAAAAATGAAAAATTATTATTTGGCAGGTTTAAAATTCAATTTTTAACATTATCGCGTTTCATGCTCTCAAGAACCATCTAAAAACATGCCAGATTCACAAAGAATCTAATTTTTGTTTAAAAAAAAAATTAGGTATAGTTTGACATTGAAAATGGCCAAAAAATGGCGCTTTAGCCATATTTTGGCCCATAACTGTTCAATGCACATTATCGTGCAAGAAAAATATTTCTTGCGATTATAATTACCTTCGATCCGCTCTGTGAGTATCAGATGAGATAATGTGAAAATAAATTTTAAAGCAGTTAAACAATTTTTTCTTCTTCATTTTTCATCTATTTTGCCTATGTTAAACAATGCTAAACTTGAAGCCCCCTGGTTGACCCTCAAAACATCATCTTAGAGTGATGAAATTTTTTTATGTGTGATAGTGATACTAAAAGGCAATTTTTCCACACTATAGCTATTCAGAATTCCGCCCCCCCCCCCCCCCCAATTTTTTTACTGCACCCTACAGTGCATGCCACTGTTTGGCGGCATTCCTCTTTAATGCAAAGTGCAAGGAATTCAAGCGCAATCCACTGAAAATTAAAATTTCACCCGGAACTACGTGCAATTGGGCGCGCACCACTTGCAAATCTGGGAAAGCGGCCACCTAAAATGTATTCCAACACAGCTAAATATTGAACAATATAAGCACCAAACTAATCGGCAACAACAACACACGAGTGTACAGTGATGCTTCAATCTTTCTCTCTCTCTCTCTCTCACTATCTGTCTCTCTTTAGCCACTGCCATTCTCCCCTCTTAATCCCTATGTGCAAGCTTTAGAAAACTGACGGACCAAATCCGCACCTTGTTGTGTATATAATTCACGCTGCAATCCAGCCACCATGTTGACGAGATTCCCAGGCATTCCGACGCCGTCGAGCCTAAAATTATGCAATATGAATCGTTAACCTAATCCGTTTTAATAAGCTTGCATACTTAAAACAATAACGGTCAACTTAAACCACGTGCCGATGGCGTGGGCCGTGCATGCAGAAGTGTCAGCGATGAACGAAGGGCATCGGCGATGAGACTTAAGGCCTTCCTCTGTTACATTGAAATGATGATTTTTCCCTTAGCTGAACCAATTCGCGGCCGATTGTTTTTGGGGTTTGGAGGAAGGAGGGAACGTTGAATTTGTGCCTGCTCTGGGTTGATGTGTAACTCATTGTGATTGCGGAATTCGGCTTCTGTCAAACAAGTCCAAATGCCGGCAAAGTTGTCATTCCATAGACTCATTTTTTCCCCAATCGCTGCAATAAGGAGTTCGTTTATTAAAGAGACAGTCTAATGTCTTTAAGTGTCTCGAGGCATTCACGACACTGAACTTAATGTTGGTCATATTAAGTCCTTCCATCTTCATCATAAAAAAAACACAGATGCAAACCCTATTTACGTT
>JAHWFP010265462.1:0-26877 GCA_023313725.1 Lithobius niger
ATTCGGAAACCCGGTGGGCGTAGAACGGAAAGAAAGGACTTTTTGGAACGCCATTGTACATCAATTTCGTTTCGTTTCTAAAAACCGATCGAAAGGGATCAAGTTCCCAGGAAATGAGAAGGAAATCGAACGCAAAAATGCGGAGCTGATAGAAAAATTACGAAATCAGGAGGACAAATGACAGCACTTTTGCTTAAAGGGCGCTTGATAATAATGGGCCAGCAGCCCCAGATTAAGAGTAATCCACCAATAAGCACTGCTTGGCCTCCCGCGCCATGAATCACCTTTTCGCTCGAGTTGGTTCGACGTCGTCACACAAGCGGAACCAATGAGGTACGAGCCTAAAGGTCAGGTGACGATTCTTCAGCCAACGAAAGGCCTTGAGGGCAAAGCGCAGCTGCTGTCCTTGCAGCAGAACATGTAAGGGCAATATTCGACCGTAATTTAAAGGACTTCGTACAATGCGAAAACTACGTGGTAACGTCAACAAGGGCATTACCTGTAACGTAATTTCCTGCTCTCGTTTTAGCTCTCGCCTGAAAGAGAAACGTGAGGCACTATTTAGCGCAACTATAAGTAGTTTTCTCAGCCGGTACTGCTGTACAGAAGACTAAAAATCAGAATTCTGCATTTACATATATCGGCCGTATGCACCATAAAAATGCGGGGATTGGCCTGGAGAGATTCTTACTGTGTGTGTGGGGAGGGGGTTGGACGCATGCGATGGTTGTGGTAATGGTGAAAAGACGATTAAGATGCAACAGCAGGATAACTCATCCAACGTTGTTTTAATGCTCGTCCTCCAAACCGGCGAATCATCATAAACGTGGTGGGGTTGAATTACATGAAAATATGAGGCATGGTGACTTAAAAGGCCGGTTGCCACCAAATTAGCATTGCAGCATGTAGGCCTATCGAGTTCTCTCTCGCAGGAAGCAAAGGAATGCACCAAGCAAAACTTTTAAACGCAACAAACAAGCCACGTGATTCCTTAATTATTGAGTAAAAATTTCGTACGCCCTCGTGCACCTGGAAACAAGCTGTAAAGATTAACGATATTTGTGTCACTAGATGGCGCCAGGAGATTTTCTTTATATTTTTCCGTGGCGCCATCTAGTGACATCAGTGTCGTTGATCTTTATAGCTTGTTTCCAGGTGCACGAGGGCATACCAAATTTCTACTGAATAATTAAGGAAGGAATCACGTGGCTTGTTTGTTGCGTTTAAAAGTTTTGCTTTGTGCATTCCTTTGCTTCCTGCGAGAAAGAACTCGATAGGCCTAGATGCAGCAGTGCTAATTTGGTGGCAACCGGCCTCTAAACTTTGGACTTGAATAGGGTTCCCACCAATCTGGAGATTGGAGAACATGGCAAAATAGGGGAATTTTAGCTACTTTTGAAACTAGGGGTTTCTCGTTCCTAAATGCTTATTAAACAAGCTATGTTAAGACATTGTGGTAAAAAAAAATGATCCATGTACTCCTGTATTGGCACCTAAACGTTCATTAATCGTGCTCTGTCTTGCTGTTTGTGAGCCCTTTAAAAACTAAAACTGGTAAAATGTATAAAAAATTCCTTCCCTTAATTACGGTAAATAGCTTGGAAATTGACCACAACTACTCTGGAAAAACCTGGAAAACGCAGGGAAACTATTTCAGTATTTTAGTGGGAGCGCTGTTGATTTCATATTGCCTAAGCGGTAAATTGAGACTTTGATCTTTAACCTAAGACCAAAAGCCAAAGCCTACCGCTCAGCCATGTTGACACGGCCATTATTTTCACTCCGTTTTTCGTCTCGTATTCTACTAACAGTCCCAACTAATTATTTTCTTTGAATTCAGCTGCCAGAAAAAAAAAAAACCGGCGTGAAGCTGGTAAGAAAATGATGATGGAGGGAGGGCAAATAAAATTATGCAAGCAACATGCCAGCATCTAATTGGACGGCATCATCATTTTGTAGCAAAAATTTGATATCGCGCGCTGTTGTTTTAATTTCCTGTCTTCTGTTTACCGCAACTTGACACACTCAGCGTTCGGAATTTTGATATCTGGCAAAACTCGCAACACGCGCAGGCACTGAAGCAGACGTCCCCTCCAGTTACTTCCTCGTGAAAATATCGTGACGCAGGGGCGCTTTTTTTTCTTTTTTTTTTTTTTACCATTTTGTAGTTTTCTTACTTCTAGTAGTTTGCTTGCCTTTGAAGATAAAGTTGTGACGGCCAATTTTCCCGTGACAGCTGACTGAGGTGCCTGTTACTATACCAGCGTGTGCTGCTCGGCTGCCAGTAGATAGCACATCCTTAATCCAGATTTCAATGTAAGTAAAGACGCAGCTCGTAATGATGTCCCTTAACGACCAAAGTAGTTTTCCGAAGTTATACTTTTGTAAGCCGAGTTTAGTAAACATGATAAAGTGGACTAAGCGATCAGACTAGAGAAAGCAATGAAACACACATCACGTTAAGCAAGAAAAAATAACCGTACAAGTGGTCATTCGTTTCCGGCAGGTGTTGCGTAAAATTTGCCCCCCATATCTCCTCCCCTTCCTAGGAAAATATTTCTTAAGCCAGTTCGAAGAACAGGTTTCAAAAGTCAAAAACGCATAGTTGGGTAAAGTATAGAATTAGGAAATATTTTCTCTTCTCGTTGTTTATTTCAAGTTTTGGTGTGATTAACCATATCCATTCCCTAAAGTGTTGTCCTTAAAGATGCCTATAGAGCAGTGACAACACGTAGTATTATTGTGTATAACTCTATGCTGGAGCCTTAATGGGTTAGCTGCAAGGGGCACTGCAGAGAGAAACAGAAGGGCGTCATACTGAAGCCGATGCTGTGAAGAGTGATTGCTTATACCTAAAACGCGCGATTTTTGTTGTTGGAGAAAACAACGTTATTTTAAGCCTAAGAAATCCGCTCTTCCGTTGTTTTTCCCTCCATTTTTATGTAGTGCACCTTGTAGTTATGCCCTCCAAAACCCATACTGGTGCCAATATGGCGGCAAATCTCACTGCTCTATTCACCGAATGACAGGCTTCAGCATCTAGCGCCGTCTACCATTATTTAGTTCCATGGAGCACTTGATTTCAACAAGCGAAGGAATACACAAAGAAATTTCTTTTTACACAACAAACTAGCCGCGTGTCTCCGCAATTATTTAGTGTAAAGTTCGTGCATCCACGTGCACCAGGGAGGAAGCGATCAAGGTTACAATATCACTGTCACTAGATGTCGCCCATCTAGCGATTCAAAATATGCATTTCAAAACGTTCGTTCTTTATTTAAAAAAAAAAAATACTTTAAAAAAGCCCCCGTTGTTGCGTTAGGCTTAACTTTCCGGCTGGGTTTCTGGTGCACGTACACGCACAAACTTTACCCTCAATAATTAAGGAGGGACGAAGCTTGTTGTTTCATAAAAAGAAATTTGTGTGTTCCTTAGCTAGTTGAAAGTAAGGGCTAAACAGAACTAGGTAGCGCTAAGTGGCTATAGATACTGCAGTCTGTCATTTTGTGACAATATGCCTTTAAAGTCGACCGTTATTGATGTACCACTGGATCTAGGAGATGCTAACAATTCTCCCTCTTTCTGCGACAGCCACCCACCCATTCACCATCCGATTTTAATGAAAACAAGACTCGCACAACTGCCACCTCACACTCCAAAAAAAAAAAACCTAAGGGAGAACGAAAATGTATTATAATGGATAATATTGAAAAGTAAGGAGAGACAGTCTTAATTAATTTTATTTCTGTCCCCCGACACTTCTTCGTGGTAGCGTAAATTCTTAAAAAAGTGCAGACCCGTAAATTGACTATGAATTCCGAATGTCATCGCTTTCTGTTTTGAACAGCGCTTTGCTACCCAGCCAGATACGTGGCTGTGGATGGCAGGATGTCACAATTTCGCTAATACATTTCAAACTTCTGTAACCCTTTGGTAGGAATCTCTGAGAGACGCGCGGGCTGCCTTGCGTTTTGAAAAAAATAGCTCCATTCGTTTGTGGGCACAGTGACGCATCCAGTGGGGGCCAGGGGGGCGGGCACTTGCCCCTTCTAAGACCCGAGATTAATAATAAAACTGATCAATTGCAAGAACGTCGATGTTTTTTAATTGACATCAGACGACCCCTTTTTTGCCTTGAGTAGGGTAAAGTTTGTTTATATTACAATTCTCACAAAAACCCAAATTCGTTCTCGAACCCAGTGGTTCCTCTCTTCTCTCTCCTACCCCTCCCCCCCCCCCATTCGAAAAATTATTTACATCGTCGCTGAAGCATAAGTAAGGAATTTGCTACCATTAAAAAAATTTCTCAAATTATAGGCTTCGTAAAAGCATGAAAAATCACTGAAATTGTTAAATATGCGTTAGCTTTCGGACCCATTTGCATTTTTTTTGCCCCCTGCAAACAAAATTGCTGGATGCGCCACTGTGTGTATACGTGGTGTTTAAAAAGGTGTTGGGTGTTTAAAAAGGTGTTGTGGGCTAATACTGAGAATAAGTGAAAATAGAAAACAAATCAATGTTTCGACTCCCCAAATCGGAGCCATTATCAAGCAAAAATATATACAAGAAAATTTTACTGTGGTAGCGCGGTCGCAGAAAACGATTTCGGTGGGATTGGCAATACTACTGAGTCTACCCAGCCGGTGGTATAATCGACCTAGCCTTTTAGTGAAGTGATGGACCCCGCCTCGACCTCGGTTAAACCCTGGCAGCTCGATTATACCCCGGCACCTTTTCGTTGCACGTATGTGACGCATGTGCAACTTACTGAGCTATCCTTCAAACAGGTTGTTATACTAAGTTATTTCTGATGTTTGCTTTCGCTGTTTGGCTTGTTTGCCTCACATTTTTAGGTCTCACAGCATTGGAAGCGTTGCTAGATGGGAGAAAAAAATGTCTGTAGAATTTTCGCCAAAATGTCTGTAAGTTGCAAAAAATAAATTTGGTAGACATGTAAAAATTAGAATTTCGCCGTCCTTACATGATTTAACTTCTTTTGCGATGCATAGCTATTATTAAAAAAAAACAAAAAACATTTTAACCACTGACCGTTATACATATTACACTGCGTGGGGCCAGCAGTTGTGAGGAGACCTGTACAAGAATCTTGCACTTAAGTATTTCCATGAAAAAAAATGTGAATTAACACTGAAATTAACTTTTTTTAAATCTTTCAGTTCCAACGACCAGTTGGGGCATAACTTTATTCTTCATTATCACTATTTCCATCACTCATGAACAGGTGCGGGACCACCTGTAAGTTAAAATGGAGGCTGTGGACGAGAGATTTAAAAAAAAAATCAGTAGTTTTTAATGAATTTGAGTAAAAAAAATCTTTTTGTCTGGAAAATTCGTGAATCTTTAGGTATACAGGCTTGTCTGTGGATCTGGCAACATTGAACGTTGGTTTGACTAAAGACTGTTGTTTGTACCTCTATTTTAGCTAAAAGGACTGGTTCCATATGCAAGCTCCACGGAGAATGTGACGGTCTTGTTTCTGCTCAAATAAGTTTTATCCCTCTCCCCTTTAAGTTACGTTCGTATAAGGTTCAAGAATGTAGATAAAAAAAAAGGACACCCGAGCACACCCTACAAGGCAAAGCTGACACCATGGCTTGGCGTTTTAATTTACGTATTGTGGTTTGGTATTGGAGGTGCGTGGAGCACTACAGAAATGCCTTTGATTACAGTGACATTTACGGGAAGGTGTAACACAGGAATTCTTCACTAATGGCGGCCCATTGTGCTGAGTCGAAGCGCCATCAGAACGTTCACGGTACAACAAAAGACAGGTCGACTTAATTTATGGAAATAAAAATAAAAATCGCTCGCTCTCTTTAAAAAGATAAAACGGATCGGTCGATTCAAAAGCTGCTTTATTACTATGCAGCCCTCGTTATAGAACGTTCTCTTCAATGGCGACTGTCTGTCGTCTTGACGCGAAGGACGGGGTGGGGGACCTTTTCGGTGAGATTTATTGTATCTTAGTTGATGTAGTCTTGCACTCGCGACGTTTAGGACACGTTAGCTAGTATGAGTAATAATGCAAGTCTTATGGCCTGAAGCACTTTAGTTGTCATACAGTTAGTAAATTTTGTGCCGCTTGACAATCAGGGTCCCAAAAATGGCGGCGTAAAATTTACAACACTGTTTCGTTCCGTAGTACTATCTGGTTTTCTATTTTTGTATTTTATTTTTTTGTATGTACGGGCTTTTATTTTATTCACTGTTGTAAGACTTGTGTATAATGACTTTGCATATGGTCGTGCAAAAAGAAATCAATAACAATGAAAACTAACCGAAAAAGAAAAGTAAATTAAAAGAGAAAAAGCTGGAAAACAATGAAGGTTGTAATAAGCTAGTTCATAGCATTACAGCTTGTTATTGTAATATTACAATAACCTACAATAATAATTCATGTTAAGGTACCCTGCTTAACAACCAACAAATCGGGTTTTGTTTTTTTTTATGAATTCGTTATAGCTTTTGACAGTCAAAATTTCAAAAGGCAATTTAATCATCACTTTTGGCAAATTCTTACTTTTACTTCCAAATCAGTTTTTCCATTTTGGAACAAACAGATTTAAAGTTCTTCCGTTTCAATTTAACTGCATAAAAATTTACGTTAACAACACGATAGTTTCTTAATTTTGATATATTTAAAATTTTATTTTCAAGATGCAAGTTTTCCGTACTAGATTGTAGTTTTCCACTTTAAACAAAATTTTTACAATTTTGTTTTGTATTTTTTATTATTAGGACAGCACATAAGCAGGTGAAAAACCATATAATTCTATACCATACATTAAATGCGTCGTATACTATTTTTATTTTATTTTGAAAGTTTCGAAAGCTTCTAATCATGGGCGTACTGGGAGGGCCATTTAGGCCTGGAAACGGTTAACGTAGGCCCTTCTCTTGTAGCATTTCGTAGAAATCAGTCATCATGAACAACTTTCAATAGGCCCCCGACAGGCCCTCGAAGTATAGGCTCCACGAAAACCCCCCGTATTTCACTATGGCCAGTACGCCCCTACTTCTAATCTGGTATAGTTTTGGCATAATTCCTGTAAGTCTTTTTATAAGGGTGTTGATAATATGGTCTTTGAATGTCCAATTTTCATCTTAAATTCATTCCTAAGGATTTTTCATTGATTTTTGTTAGCTTTGTTTCCCCTTTGTGACTGACGTCGGCCTCCCTACCTTTTCTAGTTCTGATTAAAGCAGTATCCGGCCTGCTTTATAGCAGCCACGTGCAGTCATGTGTCCACCGTGGTGTCCACGCGCTGGTGTCGTGAGATTCGGCGTAGAAATACTACAACGTCACTTCCCCCCTCGTCTTCTTGTGATCACGTGAACGACGCGGAACGACGTCTGGCCTAGTAGACGAATTGCGGGTCACGTGATACCATTGACGCAAAAACTGCGTCGTCACAACCGGAAACAATGAAACGTCACGGTTATTGTAGGGGCGCAAAGGATCATATAGTGCGGGATGCAGTAAATAAAGATAACCAATATTCAACTGAAAACCTCGTAGAACATTTTAAAACGGATTTTTAGCTAGGGCTTGACTAACGGTAAGTAAATAAAGCTTTGGGGCCGTACTTGATATGGAGCATCGAGAAAAATGGCGCTGGGAGGCATGTTCTTTTAACTAAATAGGCCAAGAAGCAAAGCCGAATTTACCCGGAGGCACACGTGACACGGGAGCCCAACAACATGACTATTGTTTGATTCACTGATCGAACTGTTAGTCGCCCAACGAAGCAGCAATCCAAGAACGTGCACCAATAGGCAATGCACACTCAGGCAGTATGATATTGAAGTCCGAAAGGCTATGGAAATAGGTGTGCATCTGTATTATTTATCACTTACCCAGCCGATTTGGTTTTCCGTCCTGTTTATTCCCGATCATTTTTTGGGTAGCCAATTCCGGGTACAATTGTAGGGGATGGGGAATTACGGATTTGGGGGACGGACGATAAGTGAACCCACCAGGAAAATGAAGCCACCACGCCACCGGTGCATCCTCGCTCCCTTCATCCCTCATTCTCCTCTTTCAGTATCATTTTGTGTAAGGTCCCTAACGTGTGGCCTAGGGCCCGAATTACCTGGCTCTGCGTGGGGATGCGCATGAACAGTCGAGTAATACTATTGGGCGTCATCAGACTGTTACACTGTCAACAAAATGGAGCGAAGCGATTGCAGACAACCAGTGCTGGATTGGCGACAGCGTTGTGGTTCATCTTGTTTCTTTGTCCATTTGCTTTCGCACGGACACATACACTAATGTCCATACATGCTAGTTCAATGGGCTAGTTGTTCATCGTGCAAGTGTGCTCAGCCTACCTACCTGAAGAAAATAAGCATGTTCGTAGACAAATTGGATTTATGACCAACCAATCAGACCTGCTTCTGCCGCGTGTGGGACTCTGACCCCACGCGGGTAACTGCTCTTGTGGTGTCTGGGTATGTCACTTCCATGACTTAGTCTTTTAGGAATGAGCTCAATGCTACAACGTATGCATGAGCGTGTGTTCACCATCATGCTTGCGTTGCCAAGGGTGTTGCTAATCAGTGTTGTGTTAAATATCAACCGAATTATGTCGGACGTGTATTGCTTATACCGGGTGGTTCAGAAGTACGGAATCAGTGCCCATCGTTTTTCGCTCCCTTGTTCACGATGAAAATGAAATGTGTTAGGCGTGTAGAATGGGTCAGAAGAACATTTGCACGCTTGGTCATGGCTAACCTTCGTTCATTCGTTCAAGGTCATCGCGACACTAAATTCTAAACCGTGCTCCCTACAGCCCCAGTGTAAATTGGATAGGTAAGGTTCATCTAGAGCCTGTTGTTCACCTCCCCTTCCCCCTCCTTGCAACCAAGATCGAGTTGAAATGTGGTGGACAGTCAAAATAGTCTGGTGGCTATTTGCACACTTGATCATGGCTGACCTTGGGTCATCCGTTCAAAGTCATCAAGACAATAACTTCGCACTTCTCTTGGGCATTGTCAGTTTGTTAGGGTATGTTATGGCTGTAACTTTTGCAATTCTGTTCTTATTTGCATCTTGTTTGCCTTATTGATCTTGTCTCATGAATTTCTACAACTTTCCAATTTACGCTGGTGGCATACGAAGCACGGTTTAGAAGTTAGTGTCGCGATGGCCTTGAACGAATGGGCCAAGGTCAGCTATGATGACGTGTGCAAATGGCTCTCTGAAAATCAACACGCCCATCCTGTAGAGTGGAGTGACTTGTTAGCTACTAGCTTATATTCCTTCAACACTGCATCCAGAACATTGCGTTTGGTGTCTGGGCCCCAATTTTATATCCCCAGGCAAAACGGCGGTTTCACAAGGAGAAATTCCGACACCCTTCTTTCCATACCCTTTCCATACTAGACCCCGACATCGAGGCCAGGGTCCGAACTTGCGGAAGTCTTTTCCCAAAGTTCCGTGATATGTGCTTATTTGTAACTTTGATGGATGTGTATGCCTAAATATTTACTAGAGTAATATTTTTTTCTAGTTGCTGTTACCTGCTATTACGTAATGCAATGTTTTTTTCCATTAGGCCTTTATACAAAAAGTCTATCTTTTTCTTGAAAATTTTTGATATTAACTGTTTTAATTTCCAAATAGACTGGCTTTTCTTCACTTGTGTAAACTTCATTTTTCCAGCACCACAGCTGAATTTTGTCAACATTTCGTTGTAATTTTTTAACCATGGTTCCACAGCCATATTCTGAAGCATATTAACAATTATCAGCTGCAAAATCATTTTTTAACGTCGCCATCAATATCATGATGTAAACTAGAAAAATGAAGGGTCTAACTGAGCCGTGTGGTGCACCGTCGTTTATTTGCATGCTAACACTTTTCTGAACGCTTACTTTAGTAATGTTAAATCTGTTTGTCAAGTGACTCTTTTAATATTGTGGCATATTTTCCCTCTGACGCCATACTTTCGCTAATCTTACATTATACCGCAAAGTCTCGTAGCAAAAACGACGACAAGAACCCCTGAAGCAGTAAAATGACAAGACCCCCCAAGCAGCAACCCCTACAATGAAAACGGGCGAGCGTTTCAATTCTTTTACCAGAAGTACTGGTACTGGTTATTACCTTGAAAAGTTGAAATTGGCACATTGTGGCCTCGAATAACCGTCATCTCAGCGGCAAATCTTAAATGACGTCATGCACGAAGGACAGTTATTTTTTCACACGGTACGGATCGCTCAAGCCAAAGCAATAAACTGGAGTGGCGGGTATAGTCCCTGAACCGTGAAAATCCCGTGTGTAGGCCAGTGCGTCTGTAGCCCTGCTCTTTAGAAAATAAAGAGGTTGGGAGGGTGGGGAGGAGGGGCAGTGCGTCTGTTACCGAACGAAAACTGGGAAACAACCACGGGTGAAACAGAACCTCGGGAAAAACAAACCCCGGGCGAAGTCGGTTATGAATGCTGGTTTAACTTATAAAATATTGACCTCGGTTGTGTCAAAGACTTTCTAAAGGTCTTCTAAAATGACTCCAACACGTTTCCTGTTATAATTTTAATGCGATCACAATATTTTCGTTCAGTGCTTCCGTTGTTCCCATTATTTTTTTTTAAACCGTATTGGTTGAAATATCCATGTGTTACTTATTTGTGTGCATATTTGTACCATTGGTACCGTTCAATTTGAAATTCATTACCAAACGTGGTAATATCGTGAAATAACGATTACTTTAGCAGACACTTTTTGTATAACCGATGCGAATGCGCAGCAACCGCCAACAATTTGCTACCAATGATGAATAAGGAATGCGTTGAGATAAAATCGACGTCGATTTCTATACTATGATTTATGATCACGCGGCTCCCCGCGTCTTAAGACGGGGAATTAAAACGTCAATTCGGAATCTCGACAATTTGCAGAATTATTTCATTTGGCAGGACAGGAGACGAAAAATAAACGCATGCCTGCTTATTCTAAAAATCGCTCGATCGAGCGTTAATCAACGTTTTCGTCGTCGGTATTTTGGTGCTCGATAAACGTCTGCCATTCTAACACAAACAAGAATACTCACGTGCCAAACCCCAGACTTATTGCTCATGACTGCAGACAAGGACCCATCAGGAATCGATAATATTAATTTGTTCTGGATTCTTCACCAGATCTACAGCAGCACACTTCATCATGTTTCCTCACGCATCACTGCGCTGACTGACTGACCTTTTAATAAAGGTTCGGGAACTCGTAGAGGGTTTTAGTTCTGAAGTGTGTGGAGTTCTGGACATGACTGGGCGGAGGACTGTTCATTTCACGCTGTTTTGAGTACACCTGTTACACAGCCGAAGTTGGTCCGTCAATGCCTGAATCAAAGTGGAGTGGCTCCTCGAGTCGTTCCATCAACTTGCAAAACGTCATCTTCGGTGTTAAAATAAACTTGGACAATTTTTAATTAATTAATAAATAATTTAATAAATAATTTTTAACAAATTATTTGAGCCTTACGTAATGTGAAGCATACTAATGATCATGTAAATGAATCCAGCTCAATTTTGAACCTTGCTAGACTTTTTAGATCGAGAACAAGGGTTAGTAATGGGGAAGGAAAATAGTCGCTGAAGGAGCCAGATGTGATAGATAAAAAAAAATCGACCCCAACCCGCTGACCCACTTGAGTTTTTTTTACCCATGACCCATTCCAACCCAATGGTGCTGTGCTGCGAGCATCAAATGTCGTGTACTCGAGCGCAGGCTACCTGAATGAACTGTAAATCGAGCACACGTACCATGTTTCCTTTTTCGTATTCCTGGCAGTTCTTGTTGGTGGATACTTTAGGGCCCGCCCTCACAATGTCTGCTCGATGTATTCTTCTTTGCCTGTGCGTTCATTATACTGTGCAGTCGAGTTAGTAGGCTCATCAGCACGTAACCGTCTCAATGACCCATTGTAACCTAGTGACCCACTGACCAATCTCACTCTACTTTCGTTTCCCCCCCCCCCTCCCGCCCCCCTTTTTTTGTATTCATCTGTACTGGCTGATTGTTTAAAACACCATTGCAAACCACACAATATTCAATCGATTCTTGCTTGGTTAATTGAAATATTGGTTTGTTAGCGTAGGAACAGTTATTTCCTATTACCGTTAGCTGTATCATTGCATTGCATGCACTGATACCTGAATGGATTTAGGTGACGCTAACAAGAAGCACAACGAGTTGGGTAGGGCTAAACATACGAGACAATTACGCGCGCAGAGTAAATTGTGCGGGATGACACGAGGGTGTGAGTTTTAGCAAGTGTTGGTATTGTGTTTATCTATCGATGTTTACCTTCATTGTATTACAGTTTACATTTTGGATCAAGCATTAAACTACTCTAATTTACATTGCTTACTCTTGCTGAACTTCACGACTACAGGTTGTAAATTAGAACATTGAACTAGAAACTCGACCTATAAAAGTCATAACTTTCAACTTTGTAATGTTCTAAGGACTAATGTGAAATTCCAACAGCAAAACCACGTGTAGCCGAGAGTTGGCTTGCAAAGTAAAATGATATTTAAGAACGGAACTGTAGAAAACACTTACGACCCGTTTTCTTTGTTTGTTTTATTTTTTTGTAGATATTTTAGAACCATACAGCCCTTACTCTGGTTCAGGAAAGAATGTTTCTATGTGCCATGAAAATATCCATAATATCTAGCATTCTCCTTCTTATTCCGCTGTGCAATCTAGAGATTAAAGATCTGTGTCTGGTGTCGCTACCCACTGCGCATGCGCAGCCTCCATTATATAAACTCGAACGAAGGTCGGTTCTTCATCTTTCCTTCTCTAGCCTCCGACCTAATAGGACGTGAGTCTGTGATCTTCAAGACAAAACACCTTCCACCTTGGTTGCCCTACGCCTCAAGCTAACGGCACTCCTCGGGACCCACTTCCCAGAACTGGGTCCCCTTCTTCCCCGGCGATCGTCGTCACCGAATCAGGTACACAGTCGCCTCAAGTATTTTACTTGTCACCTGCGGTGCTTGCCATTGGACCTACTCTTTTCGACACCCCCCCCCCCCCCGTCGTCTCAGGTCCCACCTATAACACTTTTTCAACGTCGGTGATCCAGTGTGACCAACCTGGCGCAGTGCAGGATCATCGGTACAAACGGACCTCCTCTGAGCCAAAGAAGTGTATTCACGCCTCAAGCTTCAAGTCAAGTCCCGGTGCACTAGACACAGGCGCCCTGTTCCTCTGCCCGATGGTCCTATCGACCTGTCGTCGCGGTCGTCTCGCCATTCCAATTCTTCCGCTCATTGCCGACAGGAACCAGCAGTGAACCCCTTTCCAGGGAGAAACTGCATGAACTCATGGATTCCTCACTACGGTCGTTCTACCGCAAACGTCCAGCCTCTCCGGTCGTCCCGACGCCCAGTCACTTAACGGAGGCATGGGTACAGTCCACAACAAAAAAGATCCGTCTTTCGACTTCCGGCAGCGCCAGTCCCGCCCAACAACGGGATCTGCCTCCTCGCTCACTGTTACCTCAGCCCAGGCGACAGCAATCCTCTGCTGATTCAGACGCCTCGGATTCTGTCTACGATGATCGACTCCACCAGTCAGCTGACCACCCGGATACCTCTTCCCGCCATGCTCATTTCGACTAGCCAGTAGATCCGGACCCTTCCGAGATTCCCCTACCAGACCTGGTCAAGACGGTCGAGGATATTATTACGGATTGCTTCGTTTACAAACCTTCCCCTCAGGTGACCGAGCCTTGCAAGAATCACGGACTGTCGACTGGACTCGGCTTCGGTCTTCACAACCAACTCCCCCGACAGAACCCGGTCCTCGGTCAGTCAACGATGCTCACTACGTTTTTCCGCACTGGCGGACTCATCTTAGGCAATGGTGCTCCTATGGAACTGACCTCCCCGTTCCGGTCGTGAATCCTTTTTCTTTTGCCCTGCCGTGAATCCTTTTTCTTTTGCCCTACGTGCCCAACTTCGACACGTACCCTCAGTCGGAGTTCCTCACGGCAGATGTGAAGATGGACTTCGGTACCTCCTTGTATTTACTTTGTCGAACCCCAGTCCCCCTTCTCTCTTACGTGACAGCGACCGGTTCCTTTACCTCGATCTCCAGGCAGCCTCCCAAGCCAACGTGCTCAATACGGCAGCCAATGCATTATGCGAACGGCTCTCCATGAACCCTTCACTGGACGAGACCAGAGAACTAGCTTCACTAGTCGGCCAGGTGTTTTGGAAGGCTTGCTTCGCAACCTTCCATACTATGAACTGGCTCACACAAGCACTCTCCAATTCTACGCCTCTGTTGCGGGACATTGCCCTTAACACTGCCCCCAATCTACACGATTCTACTCGGCAGGTCCTTAGGAATCAACCCGTCCATAAAGCCGACACCCTTTGAAGACAGCAACCAGGTGGAACTTCGGCCACCACTGAACCAAAAGAAAACTGGGTTACGGTCCCGTCACGTCCAGAACATCATCCTCTTCCATCTCCCCCTCGACGAGCTCGGTCGCCCTTTCTGAACAAGGGACTGCGGCGCGGATGCGGTCGTCCTTATGGCCGAAGCTCAACACCATACCACCGTCGTCGTCATGCTTTTCCCGGGCCACGACAGCAATCATGCTCCTCTCGTTGACAATTACCAATTACCAGTGCCTGTCGGCAGTCGCCTCCGGTTCTTCCTTCTAGCCTGGCAACAAATAACATCCGATCGTATGGTTCTTTCCATTGTTGCTCATGGCTTCCTACCATCCTTCTACCGGTTGCCACCTCTTCGATCTCCACTGTGGCTCGATGCAACGCCACCGAATCCTTTTCTTGCCAACGAAATCTCAGCCCTCTTAGCAAAGCACTCTATTCAAGCTGCACCCAATTCTGAGCAGCCAGGGTATTACAGCCAGATTTTCCTCTGTCCGAAGAAAACGGGCGACCTTCGTTTCATTTTCAATCTCTGCCCACTAAACCAGTTTATTAAGAAACTATTATTTCCAAATGGAAACCATGGAGTCCATTCATCACTCACTCCTTCAGGGCGACTGGTCGGTCTCCATAGACCTGGCAGACGCCTATCTTCACATTCCACTCCACTCTTCGGTTCGACACCTCTTCCACTTTCTATAAGACGGGGCAGTCTATGAATTCACCCGCCTTCCGTTCGGTTTAAATGGGGCACCACGAGTCTTTATACGCTTATCTAAACACTGTGTTAGCCTTCAGTCATCAACACGAAATGCACGCTGATGCTTACTTAGACGACTGGATCCTTCCTCATCAGGACTGTCTCCAGTTAATCGTGAACAGGGACTTCACGTTACGCCTGCTACACCAATTAGGTTTCAGCATCAACTTGCCCAAGTCCAGTTTTCCACTCTCCATCCTCCTCCGTTGGATGGACCTACATTTCATCACACAGGCGGTTCCCCTCCACGAGCCACCGCTCGACGTCCATTTGTTCTCCGACGCCTCTCGCCAAGGCTGGGGAGTCCATATTGGCGACCACATGATGTCAGGCACCTGGCCGGCCGGTACCACCGACCACATGAGCGTTCTCGAACTACTAGCCGTTCTGCTCGGTCTGGTACATTTCCAATCCCTACTCGTCAGGAAAGTAGTACAAGTACACATCGACAACATCATGGCGGTTGCCTACCTCCAGAACGGCGGGGGGTACAAGATTCCTGTCTCTCCATCAAGTCACCTCCGACATCTTCAGTCTGTGCATTCGTTCACGAACGACCCTGCTGCCACTTCATATTCTGGGTAGCCACAACGTAATTGCGGGCTCTGTGTCTTGCAGGTCCCCTCTGACAGGCGAATGGTCCTTCAAAACATCCATCTCCACGTGTCTCTTCCTCACTTAGGGACGACCGTTCCTCGACCTCTTTGTCACGTGGCTCAATGCCAAATTTCCCCACTTTGTCAGCCCTGTCCCAGACTACCGGGCATGGGCAGTAGATTGGAGTCACCTCTTTGGTTACCTGTTCCCTCCGCCAAGTTGCTTCCCTTGGCACTACGCAAGATCCGGGCCTCTTCATCATAGTACCACCCAACTGGCCGTCGGCTGCAAGGTTCCCCCTCTTACTCAGCCTTCTGGCCGACTGATCCCGCGCCGCCTTCCAGACATACCGGACCGGTCTCAACATACCGGTCGCAACATTGGGGGACTGTGCTTCACCTCAAGCCCTGAACTCTCTGGCTACACGTGTAGCTACTATCATCCGATTACTCGAGGCAACAGGCGTTCCTCCTCTTTCCAGCTTGGGACCTCGCATAGTCCTCAACTCGTTTTTATACGCTCTGTATGAACCTCTGGCTTCTTGTCGCCTCAGCCTCCTCACCAGGAAGACGGTGTTCCTGGTTACTCCAGCTGCATGTCTTCGTTGCAACGAGGTACAAGCCCTAACGGCGACCGCTGCTGATTGTTTTTTCCATAAGGATTGTTCTGTGGTCACTCTTACCCCACGAGCATCCTTCCAAGCCTAAACTCAAAAAGCCAGTGACTGGACTAACCCTTTCTGTATACCGGCCCTGTCACTTATCACCGGTGACGAGCCTGAAAAAGCTCTTTGCCCAATACGCGCTATCCGTTACTACTTAAAGATGTCCAAGCCGCTTCGGCGCGGTCACTCCCAACTCTTCTATCCCTTCGCATCACCGACTGGGGAAACATCGGCACACATGGTCGCTACCTGGATCAATACTGTCATCGTGGATGCCTACAAGGTTTTTGACATAAATTGCACTGACCAAGGCATTAGGGTCACCTCCCACAAATGACGGGTGGTTTCGACCTCTTGGACCTATCACAGTAACGTACCCATAACCGATATTATGGAAGCAGCATCTTGGAAATACCCGACTGTGTTCACATCTCGCTACCTGAGAGATATGTCGGCCCAAGCGGATGGGTTGTACCGCATTGGTCCCTTCATGGCCGCTAAGCGGGTACTGTAACTCCCCCCTTAAGCAATATGATTGCCTACTATCTTCTTCCCGATCGTTTGTAAAGACGTGTCTTTCTGGGGGACCGGTGTGCTACCTCTGGGGGCTACGTCAAGTGACATTCACCGCCTTTGATGAGGTCAGTGGAATAATAGGTAATGGTAATAATAATTAGGTAATGGATATTTCATAGCACATAGAAAGCCCAAAATACAAGGTACAACTGGTTGATTGTGGTTTCTATTGCCTTTATGAAAAGATACATTACCTATGGCCCAACCTCCTCCCCTCTGTGTCGCCACCGGGGCACTAAGAGGATGAAGAACCGACCTTCGTCCGAGTTTATATAATGGAGGCTGCGCATGCGTAGTGGGTAGCGATGCCGGACACAGATCTTTAATCTCTAGAGTGGACAGCATAAGGAGAAGGAGAATGATAAATATTAGGTAATATATATTTTCATACAGGCAATAGAAACAAAAATCAACCAGCTCTACCTGGTATTTTGGGCTTTTCCTTTTATGGTCAACTCAGGCTGTACTAATGGAAATAAATATATTATGGATTGCTCGTATCGTCACAAGGTGAATCACCTTTAACTTGTAGCGAATGATATATCATATTGAAGGGAGTAATCCGTACAAGTACATTTATTTTTATTTGGAATACTGAAATGTATGTACATATAAGGAGAACTTTCTTTCGTGAATCAACCTATAATAAGAGAGGAGACAGACCAGGGAACTGCACATATTTTACTATATAATTTAGCCTATTCTATCATGATTTAACCAAACGATGTCGTGGACATTGTTGATAGTTTAGTAGGTAGGTGTTACCATAGCAACGACACTTTCTGCATCTGCGACGATTGAAATTTCGGTACGTAAAGGTTCCTTAAGCCATCGCACCAAAACAGGTCTAGCTCACGAGAAATAGGTTAGTACCTACTTTACATTCTAGTGAAAACCAGGATTTTTATTTTTCCTAAAAAGCTGTTCAAAAAATCCCTGTTAGCTCGGAGTTTATCTTACACGTTGTCTGTGACATATTAATTTCCTACTTTTCTGAGTAATTTCTGTACTCTGGGTGCATATACGCATATTACACAAGCTCTCTCTCCCCCCTATTAATAATAAATTAGATCGGGCCTTATCAGCTTCCATGCAGATGACAGGGCGTCTAATTAAACCAAATATTTTAAATTGGAAGGCCGCAACCTGTCTCTGACGTGAAGTGATTAAGTTTGACCTGTATTTTCATTTTATTTTCTAGTTTTCTACTTTCTTTCCAATTTTTTTCGTAATTCATGTCGTGGAAGGTGTTCACACATTTCCTGCTTTGCTGCAAGAAACTAAGTCAAACGGATTCGCGAAAAGTTGGTAATTTACGCGTATTATTACGCGTTTGATTCAAAGCGAAAAGTTATGTTTTTTAATTTTCCGCGAGTGGTAATCGAAAAATGCGGGAAATTCGAGCATAAGATGACTTCCTTATTGTGGAGCCTTCTAGACGCATTAAAAAGGCGGGAAATCATTTTAATTGTTTATCCTTTTTTTAATTCGATGTGTCTCACGTCGTTTAATGTGGTTGTGCCAAATAAAGGAGCCTCGAGCAAATCGCGTCAGCCACATCTCCTCAAAAACTAGACACATTTGTTCAATTATGATCCGAGAAAATTAAAGTACAAGTGTGGGTGAGTTGCAGGTTAAAAAATACTTGGGATTTCACAGGTTTAGTAAACCGAAATTCAAACCTGCTAACCTCTAACGATGTCTTTCAATGTGAAACTGTCGTTCGTAGTACACGGACTATTGATGATGTCAGCACACAGGTGTGCTCTTAAGCAGTATTTAGCAAAAATGGCGGCGGGACTTTTTTTTTTCAATTTCAAGGAAAGGTGGGTCGAGGGTTGGTTAGAAGAGGCTACTCGAGAATGTCGGCATTGTTCGGTTTTGTGATGTCATCGCTTACATCATTTATAATGGGCACTTTCATAAACTCATCGGACATCTCAGCGCTGAAGCCCCGTCTCATCAAACTAGTTCATAAACGTTCGGTGAATTTTACGGTACCTCAGCGTGACGTCATCACTGAAGCATCGTACTCATCGACTGCAGGAGCCGGCTTTTCTGCTTTTTTTTCCATGGACTAAAGATGGCAGACCTCTAGTAGCTCTTCGTTAGGACTATTTACGTAAATGTAGTTAACAAATGGTGAAGATTGTCGTCACGTAGTATTCCCACTGATCTGAAAGAGGGTAACAGGCCACTCGAGCATAAGTAATAAACGCACTTATCGGCTGGTATTTAATGTAATCGTACTTAGCAACGCCCATGACATCACAAGGCTGATTGGTGAGCAAAGCGTGGTTAGCAAAAACATTTCTTTCATGACACTCGCCTCCATTTCACTCATGGATCATTCCCGCGAGTCCGTTCATAAATGACTTAAGCTGACGTCACTTTTGGTGTTATCGGTCGGTTTTTTTTTCGGACGGTGAATTGTTCGGTGAAGTTTATGAAAGTGCCCATTGATTAAAGCGAATATTTATCGTAATATTTTAATCGCCTTGGCGAAAAATTTGATTATAGCATCATTTTAAGAAGTTCGTTTTCGTATAGTCTTGCGGCGTCATTCCGATCGCCTTCGTACCTTTGCAAGTAAGTGCGTTAGATAATTTTTTTTACAGAAATCCGAAATCGTATCGCTATAACCTTCGTAATGGGGAACCGATAAGCCATTTCGGAGCAAATTTATTGATTTTGTCTTACAACGCAGATTTACGCATAGTGGAATTACGTGGCAGTTTTACATATTACAGTCGATTGAACGCAGATCTACTTACTCAAACTGAACTGCGTCGTAGCGATGAAAAATATTTGGGCTTTTCAAATCGCGTTTTTTTTTAACACCAACTCTAGAATGAATACGTTGGTGCCCTATAGTAGTAGCTTAAGGCAAGGACTATTTACAGGGGCGGAGGGGGAGGGGAGGGGGGGGGGTCGCCTCCAGTCAGCAAAACGGCCGGAAAAATTAACTAATAATTTGATTTTACCAGTCGGAAAATTAATAAAATTAGTAGTTCCACGCCACCTTGCCGAGGTAAGTTAAAAATTACGTTTGCCAGTCACTCGATTTCACTGGGATCGTGTTGGCTTTACAGTTTTACTACAGAACTAAACTTTAACCAGATGGGTCATGTCCCGTACAACACTGGAACTACTTTTCCATCTTGTTTGTCGACTCTTGTACACTACAGCTAACGCCCACACCTCCACGAGGAAGCTATAACTCCATTATCAGCTAAGGCGCTTGCATCTGGAACCCGGTCGCACTGGAGGTGAAAAATAAACAGCGTCTTTAGTCAAGCTAATGCTGTGAATTAAATAAAAACACGTGGAGCACTACACAGTACATGAAGTTAAAAGGCACCTAATATTTCGAAGAGTAAATAGTTGTCGTCATTTTCAAAGGTAAAACTGTAAAAGGACAGGACACAACACTACAGAATATCCTCACCAGGCTGCCACCGTATTGGAACAGTGGACATATTAGCAATAGCCATGGTCAGTAAACTAACTGGCCCGCTCTACAACGAGATTAGGGGGGTAGACAAAATGACTACCACGTCTGGTTCATTCCGTCGCGGTCTGTTCTTCGAAGTACACATATACATGAAACATACACTTTTCCAATCGCCACTGGGGGGACGCTTGATTGTGCGCCACACACCAGTGAAACCGAAAGGAACCCACAAGAAAGCGTGAAATAATGGTTTAAACGTGACAGAAAGCCAATGGGCTCGAGATTGGTTTTAACCAATCTCGAGCCCATTGGCTTTCCGTCACGTGTTCTTCGAGGTAGCGTCTTTGTACGGAGCGACGCGACATCTATTGGCAGCTAGTGGCGGTTTTCGAAATAATAATTAAAATTTATAAGTAGATTTTGGTGGAACATTTTTATTTTGTATAAAAGTATTTTTAAATAGTTTTCATAAAGGTCACTCAGTCACAGTTAAGCTATTTCTCTGCGTTTGCAAAAAATAAAGCAATACGTTCGTTGGAAATATTTGTACGGAGGGTGTCGCCCTCCATTGAAAAAAAATGTAGCAACTATACAAATCAATCACATCAGCGGCACTTTCGGCGGCCATATTGCCAACACTGTCTCGTTATGCTATTTTTCATCCAAAATCCGGCCAGAACTTTTTTACGATTTGACGCGCACCCATCCGACTGTAGTACACCCATCAGTACTGTAGAGAGCCCTGCAATAAGGCAGTGACACAACTAGTATTATTGTGTATAACTCTATGCTGGAGCCTTAATGGGTTAGCTGCAAGGGGCACTGCAGAGAGAAACAGAAGGGCGTCATACTGAAGCCGATGCTGTGAAGAGTGATTTCTTAGACCTAAAACGCGCGATTTTTGTTGTTGGAGAAAACAACGTTTTTTAAGCCTAAGAAATCCGCTCTTCCGTTATTTTTCCCTCCATTTTTATGTAGTGCACCTTGTAGTTATGCCCTCCAAAACCCATACTGGTGCCAATATGGGGCAAATGTCACTGCTCTATAGCATACGTTCCAATATGGCGGCTCCCTGGTGAAGAGATTCTGTAATGTTGTGTCCTGCTCCATTTAACCGTTTTACCTTTGAAAATGAAGACAACTATTTACTCTTCGAAAGATAAGGTGCCTGCGTCTTTTAAATCGTCTAGTGCGTAGTGCTTCATGTGTTTTTATTTAAATATGAGCCGCCTTTTTTAAAACCGTGTTTAATACTGCGACACCGGATTTCTTGGGACTAAAATATGTTGGTTTGTTCAATCCCTTACGCCTCGAAACATGCGCATTAAAGGCGGGTTGCCACCAAATGAAAGTCTGCAGCACCTAGCGCCTCGACTATTCACTACTGGTTGCTTTGCACCAACCAAAGAAATGCACAAAACAACATTTTTTTAACACAACAAACAAGCCAAACGCGTCTTCAATTATTATTGAATAAAAATTTGGTACGTCCTCGTACACCTGGGAGCAAGCTATAAAGATTAACTATATCTCTGCCACTAGATTACGCCAGGGTATTTTCTTTATGTAGAACCGTGGCGCCATCGTGGCAGTAATATCGTTAATCATTACAGTTTGCTTTCAGGTGCAAGAGGACGTACCAAATGTTTACTCAATAATTATGGAGGCACGTGGCTTTTTTGTTGTGTTAAAAGACATTTCTTTGTGCTTTCCTTTACTTTCTGAGAACAACCGCTAGACAGAACTATACCACGCGCCATGGCTGTTTGCTGTGACGTGCATACCACGTGACTGGGCTGGTCCAATCAGACGGCCAAACAGCCGTTGTTCTCGTTCGTCATTGGCTAACTCATGGTGACGTCACGGCAAACATCCATTGCGCATGGTTTAGATGGCGCCAAATGCTGGAACTTTCGTTTGGTGGCATTTAAAATTGGAAATCGAAAGAAAATGTTCCTCTTGCTTTAATCCAAACTCAAAAAAAATTGAGCATTTTTGATTTCAAGAAAACCACTCTCACAGCGTTGGCTTTAATGTTTTTTTCTGTACGTATACCCAATGCACCTTGCAGCTAGTTCAACGACTGGCTTCAGATACTTTCCTGTAGATCTTTGCTTGATCTTGTAATTGTTAGACAAACTGCTGACTGTGTTAAATTTATTGAGCAGGTTATTCAACCTGGTATTAGCCACCAAAACTTTGTTTATTTTTCATACGATAGACATTGCAGTTCCTCAAGATAATGTATCGTATGTGACTGCCAGGAATTGGAAAAATGATGTCAACTCTTTCCGTTTTGATCTCTCTCTATTGCACCGTAGCAGCATGTGTATGAATATTCTAATATCAACGATAAAGAATGATATTATCCTTGGTTTAATTGACAGGCATGCTCCGTTTGTTACTTTTAAAGCTAGAAGGCGTAGTGTTCCTTGGTTAACTGATTCTATTATGTCCTTCATGAAAAGACGAGACAGAGTTAAAGTCTTGTTCAACCACACAACGCAAATTCCACTTCACTGGGAGAATTACAAAGATCTTAGGAATAAAATTAAAAAAAAAACTTGTACTGAATATAAAAGTGGCCCACTTTGACGATCGCGTGAATAATGATAGAAATCGCAGGCAGCATGGTGTACATGGTATGCGCCAGTCTGGTATGGATATGGATTATTCTCCTGTCGAAATAAATCAGCATTTTATTATCAATAAAAAATCTGCAACAATAACATTTCACATTTGTATGCCTTAAATTCGGATACCTTTAATTCGGATACCAAGTTTTCCTTCTCTACCTCTCTGAGCAAGAAATTAGTAACATCATCCGAAATATTAAATACTAATAATGCTACTGGCGCAGACGAGATTAATTCTAAAATGGTCAAACTTTGCCTCCCCTTTGCAATCCCAGCAATTACTCACATTATCAATTTCTCCATTACCTCTTGTAACTTTCCTAATTTAATTAAATTGGCTGTGATTAATCCATTTGGAAAGCAAAGGGCTCCAAACATATTAATAACCTTCGTCCTATTAGCATTTTAACTTGTCTCTCCAAAGTTTTAGAACGTGTTGTGGTAAATTAGTTAAATGATAACCTTCAAGAACACAGTATTCTTAACCCTAATCAGTCTGGTTTCCGAGATAAGTACAGTATTACTACAGATCTATTAAAGATTACTAACGATATTTTTAAAGCTATGGGTGAAGCAAAATTGACTTCCCTTGTGTTGCTTTATTTTGGTAAATCATTCGATACGGTTCATAATCCTCTTACTTGCCAAGTTGCAAGTAACTTGCCAAGTTGCCAAGTTGCAAGTTACTTGCCAAGTTGCAATTGACATGGTCCAGTTAAGCTTAAAATGGTTTAATGCTCTCTTTCTGGCAAAAACAATGTGTTCGTGTTAAAAGTCAAACAACTCAAAACTTTTTCAAGTGTTCAATCTGGTGTTCCACAGGGCTCTATTCTGGGCCCTTTATTGTTTGCTGTATTTATTAATGAGTTGCCAAACTGCATTGTTGAGTAGTTTCAGAATTGGTTGCGTAAAAATCACTGCATACGCGTTCGTTGTTGTGGGTTTGGTATCAAGACGGAGAAACAGGCAATTCAGCCAAGCTGTCAATAAGAGTGGCACCCCTGTCCCCCCCCCCCCCCATTTGAAACGCGATTTAGGGCCAAATTCATAATGACGGCTCAACTCAAAGTCTGAGCTGGTACTTTGCTAAGTCAGGGTGAAGCCTGAGCCTAGCTCTGACTCACTTTGGTATACATTATGAAATCCAGGCTTAGGGCGCGTTTACCCAACGACTCGCCTTTGTATTCTCGCAGCTAGAACTCAATCGCGATGGCAAAGGGGACATTGCCATGGTAACAAGGCTAAATGGATTAGCTAAATCCGACATCGTTTGAGTAAATACTTGCAGTCTTATAATCCGTGCCAATAATATAAAGAATTCCTCATGACGAAACAATTTTCCCAAACACTTCTGAACTCACGTTATTTGCTGTTTTCGTTGAGAGGTGGCAGACATAAAACCGCCGCCATGTTGGAATTTGAGGTTATTTCTAGCTTCTAGCTGCGAGAATGCAAAAGCGAGTGGTTGCGTAAACGTGCTCTTAGACTTAGCAAAGTAAAGCTTTGGCGTGAGTTTGAGCCTAGCTCACATTTAGCAAAGCAGAGCTTTGAGGAATGCACGGAAACACAAACAGGATTTCTTGAGGTGACTCATGTTTTGAGCATGAACCACGACTTGGCTTTGCCATTATGTATACGAAGTGAGCGAGGCTCAAATTTTGCAAAGTCGGCCTCACAGTGAAGCCTGAGTCCGTGCGCAGCTCATGCCATGGTGTCATGGTGAATACCAAATTGCTAAGCTGAGCTCGAGCTCATGCTTAGCGCACGCTGAGCCGTCATTATGAATTTGGCCCTTACTTTCCTAACAAGACCAAATACTGCGACTGCCTGGAAAAGTGGTAGGGGGGGGGGGAGCCAGACCACACCAGGGAAGGGGAAGGACAGTGGGCGTTTACATTTCATGCGGCCCAGTATAGTATTTCGCTCACGCATGTGCAGATGATCTGCGCGGGTACAGCTAATTGTGTCTTATTTTGTCTTCTTACGTAGGCGTACGTCATGGTGTTGAAGATGTTTAAAAAAAAATCTTTGGCCACATTACGCCCTTCTCGCCCTTGTTTGGAGGGGTAGTTTCCTACTCTGCCCACGCTAGCTATGGCCCTGTCCCCCTTTCTCGTCAATAAATCTGGCACTGAACATTGAACAATCGACCGCTTAAGTTGTTGACGTCATTCGCTTGTGCGCTGCTTGGCTTTATTTACAGCGACCGCACACTGAAATCTTGACACTGCTAAATTACACGTCTCCATTAGCGATAGTTTTAGTCAACGTTTCGACAATGTCGTAAGCGACGTCGACATTAAGTCTTTACAAGTTTTATATCGATTTTCGTTTATTCTCTTTTCAAGCCAATATCTCCAACGTTGATGGCAAGTTCCTCTCAACTGCATGAAGTAAACTGAAAACTTTACGGTTTTTGTTTAGGTCGTAAATTACTTGCGGGTCATTTAATAGCCCAACAAAACGAAAACTTTCTTGATTAGAACACGGTTAAGCTTAGCTGCCTTTGGTATGGAACGCCAAACAAAACGTTTCGTATAAGAATCCCAACGCCCTAAACCGCTTTGTGTCTAGATACACAAATCATCGGTTAGCCTTTTCAGTTAAAATAACCGAAGTGAAACGTTGACTGAGCGCTTCATTACATCACAGGTGCCCATGCCTAACTGAATATGAAATTAAAAAGAAACAATTCCTATTAACATAAAGAGAAAGGTGTAAAACACCATGAGTCACGTGATACTAGCACATCTTAAGTGATGGCTATTTCTTGGTGTTCAGCTGTGGTGTATAGCTAGTAGTACCACGCCAAATAGTTTATTTTTTCTTGTTTGAATGATATATAGATATTTTTAACGGTGCCCTAACGTGTTGCTGTTTTTTTTAATTATATCGCTGTCTTTTTATTAAATCAACTAGAGGAAGCCCGTGCTATGCACGGGGCCGGTCATGAATTAAGCTTACGGACACATTTCCTGGGACATTTTTCCGGCACTCTTCCCGACGACTTGTCAGGTTGATCGACCACTCATGCCTGCGTCCTGTTTCCATGCAGGTAGAGTGGGAGAGAGCATTTTCAAGGCGGAAGTGAGGAGGGGAGAAGTGATTGTTGTCCTTCCGGTTTTCCTTCTCGCTTTCCCTTTCCCTTTAGCCTTCCTTTTAGCCGGCCTCCAGGATTATTATGTAGATACAGATGACCTCAAATACTCTCAAAATACTAAATCCCTTTAACAATGACGTATGCTAATGCACAAGTCCAACGAGACGAAAGGTGATCTTCGTGACATAATTAGGGGATTCCCCGAGAGATGCGAGCAGAACCTAGTTTTTAGGGGCAGTGGCGGATCTACGGGGGGGGGGGGGGGGGCGGGGGGCCCACCCCCATGCACCCCCCCCACCCTTAAAGGCCATATAAGGCTCCACGAATAACTTATACAAGCTACATCTTAAAATGACCTCACGTCAAATATACAATAAATCACAAAGTAAAGGATAAACGTAGCAAACAGTCTTCATTAAAGACTGGCCTTGTGAAAATACAAGATACACCAATCTGAGAAAGAAAGAAAAGACAACTGCCCGACCTGGACCCGCCCCAGGAACTCCAGTCATTTAAAGACACTAACACGAAAATTTGCTTCTTTTCATCAAAATAATGCACTTAATAGCACACAGTAGCCTCAGGATCGAATGGGGGGGACGTCCCAACTAAAAAGCCGTTGTCGAGAAAATGAGAAGGGGTGGGGGGGGGGGGGGG
>JAHWFP010265463.1:0-11632 GCA_023313725.1 Lithobius niger
CCCTTCTGATCAAAATTCAACATTTGTGTTAGCGATAAAGACCACAAAAAATAACAAACTTTTTTTTAGAGGGGGGGGGAGGTCGAGTGATGTTCTAGACCCCCCCCCCAGCATCGCAATGACCGAACCAGCCAGCAATCTAATAAATTTATCAGCTCGCTTGTCGGTCCATCTTAATAACGGTAGAACAAGAAAACAAAAGACGTTTAGCGAGGCAGCGATAACGACGCTTTGCCATAATGGACTATCACGAACCATTTCCGACAGCAAAAGCTGCTGTAGGTCCATTATTAGCATTCATTATTATTAACTCGTTTTTGTTCATCCGTAAAATTAACCTTCAAAATTGACTACTATTTAATAGTAATAAAAACGCTTCCAGAAAGGGAAAGTGCTCATAATCAATTACCGACGCACGTAACCGTTAAGTTCACGCAGTAGGACGACAGCGGGGCCAAGTTCACAATGATAATTAATTTTTAATAATATGTAAGACACGGTGCGTTCTTCACTCGCTAATAGATCATTCTAATTTTGCGGTTTTTTTTTTTTTTTTATTATTCATTTTGAACGGTCGATGTCACGGAACGGTGGGAAACCCCGCATCGGGGGGTATGTCATGTCCTCCCAAGATTGGGTTTTATATTATCTTTGTCCATGGTCCACGTGAACGATCATCCGAGGGGGCGCTGGGAGTGAAGGGCTTTCATCCTCCCACGATAGATGGCTCTTCCTTCCTCCTCTCTTCCCTAAACATTTGATATATATTCTTAGCCATGCATTTCCGTTTCCGGGCTTCCTTCTTCAGTTCACTTTCTCACTGAAGGCTGGCAGGCACAGGCAGCAACCTTCTCTCGTCGTGTGGTCCTGTTTCAGTCAAGCGTAAATCGCCCATCAGTTCAAAAGTAAATTTATTTGCGAACACACAAACCCATTTCATCGTAATGCTTCATTACCTGAAGGGTTATGGCCCGAGAATTACACACACAACTGATTTGTAAAAGTGGCGGGAATTTTCACCTAATCTTACTGATGGCTGTTTTTTTTTTTCGATCTAAACACTCTTTAATGGTGTGAAAAACAACATCGTTACGACTCTACTCCCGTGGTTGCGATAAAAATTGACTTTAGATTTTTCTTCCCTGCTTGTTTTATCGTCTGCCTTTCGTCAAACGTGATAGGAATAGGCCAAACGAATTTTAAGAAATTCCCGTAAGAAACCCATGCATGAATCGATTTGGATTTGCACGTCTTGGACTGCTACATGGTACTGAATACATATTTCTTCGTGCTACACTGACTCTTGTATTGTATCGTATCTACAAGCTGCTAACCCATAAAAACCGACAAGATTTATTACAAACAAAAACGTCAAGTGCGCCGTAAAAAAAGGTCATATAATGGAAGTTTCACTTTACTTGTTAGAATGTACACGGATAAAAATTAATGATTTTTTATTTAAATAATCAAATGTACAATTGAGAAAATTGCGCTGTTTAAAGGCGCCTTTTTACCTTTTCAATTCCTAGATATAGCACCGTAGAATCTTCGAGCAATATAAAGAAAATAGCAGTAAATAAAAAATGGAACAACATTATTCGCAGCAGCAGCGCCGCGATTTTCATAACTAAACCGAGATCACATGATCCACTTCACCCTATTGGGTGACGGAGAATCTGGAGCGTGGATGCCGTATTTAGGATATGGCCACGCTATGGAAATGGTGAACAGGCACCTTTAAGTGCTGTTGTGCTTTACCAATTAAAGATATTCTTAAAGCAGAACAATACTTAAACTGATGCAATTTTCTCAACTGTACATTTGATTATTTAAATTAAAAATCATAAAGTTTTACCCGTCTACATTTTAACAAGTGAAACTTCAATTATACCGCAAACTAGACGTTTTTGTTTGTATTCTTATGTAACGTACCTTATTTACGTTTCCTCAAAGTGCGGGTGAATAATTGTTGGGTCACCAACATTGTTATCATTTCTTTATTCTTCAGACTATTATTCACATATTGGGTAACCAGATCCTGTCTGAGAGTGTCAAATAAGATTCTTCAAGAAGAGTGGTCGCAGCGAACGCTAGGGAGGGAATCTGAATTTCTGGCGTGTGGTGAGAAGTGAGGTCTGCTATTGGTCTATTTGTCTCTCATTGACTAATTCGGATTAGGTTAAGTTGGTGTGTAAGTTAGTGTTTAGGTTAGCCTGTGTAATAGGGCGCATAACTTTGGGCTAAGGCTCTAATAAACGAATTCTAATTCTAATTCCTTGCGGCTGACGTTTGCCGATTGGCATCGTTCCCCAATTACAATTTTTAAAAACAATGTAAAACAATAAAACTGATCGTTCAGGGTCCCGTAACTCCGGAATTCCTCGACCAATTGAAAATGTGGTCTCTTCGAGGATGAAGGACCTGGAAATTTCTGGCTTACATCATGTTTCAGATTTTAGGTATAGGTGCCATTATGTTTTTTTTTCTGAAACGGTGATTATATAATTCTTTGCATTTTTAATTAGCCATATCGTTCCCTTCTCTCACTCTATATCGTAGGATGATTGATACATGGTAAGTCAATTCATGGTTTAAGGCGTTCCAGCTGTGATACTTCCGTGTTGAGACTATGGGATGGCTGCCGGCATTAAACCTAGAACGATAAATGGTCGGACAAGCATTTCGGTTCCTGCCATTGAGAACCTTATACCAATCAGTATGGTAACACTTGCACGGCTTTGATTAAACTGTTAAACGGTTTCCTAAATATTTCCAATTAAAGGCTAACGTTTGAACAAATATTCCCATAGATATTTACTTTTAGAAATTGATGTTTGCATAGATTTAGATTAAAAGCAGCCTTTTGGTAATAATGATCCAAACATCCATTGTGTAGCGGCCATGTTGGATTTGCTGACGGAAGGAGCAGTGATGGATTGTGGGAATGGTCTCCATTGGAATCTCATTCGGACGAGAACAGGAAGTCTTTCTTCTGTTTTTAAAATTGTTTTTTTCTTTCTGAAATTGCTACTTTGCTATTTTTAGGACGTTCCAATAATTTTATAAATAAAATAAATAAATAAATAGATTGTGGGATTGGCCTCTCGCGAGTCTCGTTCCGAAAGAACAGGAAGTTAGCCGGGGCCATGTTGGCGCTACAAGGCGTCGAAAGAAGTTCAGAGTGCGATGGTTTTCAATTTGCATTGGTTTGGAATGGATTGCTTCTAGAACAATTACGACCCCCTGCTTTATTGCGACGATCTACGTTTCAGTTTAGTTGATTGCGTTTAGTTGATTACGTTTAATTGATCAGGATTGACTGATCAAACTCTGACGTTCAAACAAGCAGTTTTTCGTGTACCTGAGGGTAATAAATCAGTTTACAGCAATGAAAATAGGTCTACTCGAAGCGTAAATTAATTACCTTTCATTTAGGTGGTTCAAGTAGTTCCTTTCTTTGTAGTTCAAATATACTCCCGTAAGCTAAATAAATAAATACACAACACTCGCACCAAGAATGACGAAAACAAACAAAAAAGAAAACTTGCGTTTAAAGGTACATGCCTCCATGTTGGCTTTGCTGTACGACTCAGTTTTGCAACATTAGTTTAAACGATGTAAATGTTGCAAGCGGTTTTATTTTTATTGTTTTTTTTTACCGTGTGCAAGACGGTTTTGCTACTTTCATTCAAACGTATGTAGATGTTGTAAAAGCCATTTTCGACCATGATGCTCGAAAATAGGGAGACGATATGTCCTTTTAATTAGTAATATGCGATTTTCGTGTTGATAAATTCCTTGTGTTGTGTATTGTATAAAGAGGATTTTAAATCTAAGATACTTTGCAATCAAAGGCCACGCTAGTGGTCCAACTTCATTGTAAGAAAGTCATTATTTAAATCGTGTATTGTTGTTGCATGGCCACTAGCTTTGGTACTTTATCTGAAACCAGAGTTGAGCGTATTTCACTGTGATGAGGATAAATACCTATGCGGCGAAACAGCTTGAAAAATGTTGGAAATGGGCAGTCTTTGTGCCTTGACAAGCAATAGTTGTATTTCAGTCAAGTGCACAAACTGTATCAAGGTGATAAAAGTGCGTGAAGATCGTTGATCTTAGCTGACTGCTGACTACTATATACTGACTACTATATCAAGGACCACGCTAGTGATCCACCCGCCAAGTTCAATAATTGTTACACTTCATTGTAACTTCATTATAAGAAAGTCATTGTTTAATTCTTGCATTGTAGTTAAATGTCCACTAGCTTTGGTACTTTAACAAAAACCAGAGCTGAGCGTATTTCACGATGGCGAGGATAAATATTTATGCGGGGAAATAACTTGAAAATTGTTGAAAATGGGCAAATCAGCAAACGCTTTAATTTATATGATTGAAGTCCTCACTGCAGCAAAACTAAAAAAATTAATATCTCCGTTCATATTCAATATTTTTCGACCAAACTTGGCCAGATAGTAGATAACTGGGCAGTGGCTAAAATAAGATGCCACCAAAAAAAAAAAAAAACTATAAAAGAAGTGATATCTAAAACAAAACCCACAAGGGTGAAAGAACCCGCCAAGTTTCAGCCAATCAAAGTAATGATATTAGAGCCAAAATGGCTGCCACCAAGTTGCTACATTAGTTGCCAAGCTAATCCTACCGACTATTACCTCACACATTAAATCAAAAACTCGACCATTGCTACCGATAGTAGCAATGGTCAGGTTTTTGATTTAACCTTTGATCTAATACTCGGTGGGATATGTTGGCAACAAATGTAGTAACTTGGTGGCAGCCTTTTTGGCTCTGATATCATTACTTTGATTGGCTGACACTTGACGGGTTTTGTTTTAGATAATTATAAACAATATAAGCATTAAGGCGGTGGCACACTCTGGGGCGAGGGGTAATCGTCTAACTGGAAAATCGTATAATTGGAAGCACGTATGTATAACAGCATAAAGGAAAATCGTCAAACACAAAATTCGTATAATGGAAAATCGTCTAATGTCCTTGCGTCGCTCGCACTACCGCGCTCAATGCGGCTATACATATAACATCAGAAAACGCAGGTATATTATTGTCCAGTTAGACGTTTATCTATTATACGATAACCCGTTTAGATGATTTTTCATTAGACGATATTCCGTTTAGATGATTTTTCAGATTTGTTTTGTTTAGGCAGATTTCCGGTTAGACTTTCGTCCGACACCCCCACGTTCTTTGCCACCTTAACCAGCGGTGGCTAATATGGCATTTTTCTTTTAGCAGGCTACGATGGCGCTTATATTTAGTACGGGCGCAGAAATGTTCTAAAAATAACGAAACAGAAACTAAATGTGGGAGCAAACGAAAGCATGTAAAAATTAAAATGAAACTTAGCTTAGACTTACCTAAAATAAAATAAAAAAGATAAAATGTGAAAATGGCCCCCAGAGAGCTTCACATTAAAAGGTAAAAGGCCCAGACTTAGCCGACTAAGTATTGCAACCAGATCTTTAAGAAACATTAAGAAGTATGGCAAAGGTATTAAAATGACAGTAAATACAAATTAAACATTTATTTTTATACTATAAGCCTGCTGAGGTGCAAATACTGGGTTCATCATTGCCAGTGGAAAGTTAAAGTGCGGGCACGGAGCGCCATCTGTTGTTGCCACCAGAAAGTGATAATACTAATGAACTGAACAAAAAACAGCTTCGCTTAGGAAAAAAAAAAGCATTGGTGCTCGTACCCCCACGGAACACACAGCTGTGAAGGTACACAAATAAAAATGGATTGAGTTCACTCGAACTAAACAAACTATAACATGAACTCTAATTCCAGAGAACTAGGATAGTTTTTACTCACTGGTAATGTCAGAAACTGAACGCCACTTGTGTTTGTATTTGTGTTACGACAGTTAATTTCTCGCAAACATCTCTTTTAATAATAGATGTATGAATTAAGAAAACGCGTGCTGCTTTCGGTTACTGTATTTAATTTGTGAGAAAGTTCCACAAAGAAAGAAAATTAATAAGCGGCTGCAGAGATTACCTAGTCGCAACCGGTCTTCTGTTCACTTCTGCCACTTTTCATATATGTTGAGGCACGCACGTCTATCACGCACTGCAACACTGATCTCTATTATATAGTCTAAAAGCAGTAACCATCACAATTGTTGGTTAAAACTGCGTTAGCTTTTTGGCCTATTTTTTTCCCTGCCAATTTAATTTCGTAAGTAGCAGCAACACGGTGCGCTTTCCGGCGCACAGATACAGTGTTCGCCGAACGCCACGTATATAGATCAGTGTAGTGAGCAAAGTGACAGGGGAGGCCCAATGGAGATACGTCAATATAGTATTCTTGATGAAGCCAGCAGCGAATCGTAGCAACTTGACGTTGCCGTAATAACGTGATATTAGGCCTAATGCAGTTTTTAGGCCTAATTTTCTTATACCTGACGTTTTATTTCGTAACTAATAGATAACGGACAATTTGATTCTAGATTAAGGCACCTTTTCATCCATGCAGCATGACGAAGAGACTATTTTTAAATGTGTGTCGTTAGCGAAATCCTTTCGTTTTTTCGGTTGCATGTTATCCTTAACGTTTACCTGCGACTATCAAATGTTATTGTTTCACTAGAGGAAGCCCGTGCTACGCACGGGGCCGGTCATAAATTAAGTTTACAGACCCATTTTTCCTGATACATTTAAGCAAAAAGGAGGTTTTTTTTTGGATCCTACTGAGCGGACTGAAAAGGGCGTAATTATAAATATTTACGAACCTTCCCCCCTCCCCATCCCGGCAACCTTGGACACTGGCTTACAAACGGTGATTTTTGTTGGCCTCAGTCTCCACTCTCCACTCCCACTCCCAACTACCCACTCCTCACTCCCATTTTCGCGCACACTGGCTAAAAAACGCTTTCACGGAATTAAGTTTCTTCAATCCAATTGTTGCACACACTGGCTGACGAACGCTGATTTTCGTTCGCTTCGCTCACTCAATCAGCGCATCCCATGGCTCAAATCACTGGATGCACCGTTTTAAAAATATAGGCATGCTCAAGCATCGTTCCGGGCACAACGCAGCCCGGACCCGTTTTAGCGTTTTCCCGTTTGCCCGGAGCTCAGCTCTTAAAGCCTTCATCTGCGAATTAAATAAGCGATAGCTTCGTTACCAGCTGCCAATTTCATTTTACCCTTCAACAGTCAACGATTTGGACGATAGTTGGATGCACCGTTTGAATAATGTGCGCGCTGAACCATCTTTGCATGAAATCATTTTTCTGTGGCAAATAAATAAATAAGCTTTCGTAGAACAAAGTTGAAATTCTTTAGCACGGATGCTTTGGCATTTTTCTTTTCTGGGACAGGAAGGAAGTAAATCGGCGGCCTAGGGCAGCCTAACAATGGCTTATTATTGTTTTGTTTTCACTTACAGAGGATTGATTGTTGACGGCTACTTTGCAAGATAGCAATGATCAGCCTCGTGCTCAGCAGTGATTGTTGTTGGCTACTTTGAAACAATTCAGCTCAACTGTCAGTGCCTTCTGTGAATTAAGTATGCCATTGCATCATTTCCAGCTGCTAATTTCGGCCTCGAAATTAAAAACGCAGCTTAGTCTGATTTAAAACTATACGCATTTAGCTGAAACATGGATTCTTTCATTTTACCCATCAACAATCAACGGTTTGGACGATAGTTTTCAATCCTTAGCACGTGCACCAGGAATGGTGAGGCACCGTCAGCAAAGACATTACACGTGCACGAAAACAATGAAAAGCGATTAAACTGATTATCCGGCATTCTGCTCTTTTCTTATCAGCACAGCCGGGATCCAGAATTATTATGTAGATTAACTGAGCAAAAAACGGCTTCGCCGTTTAGAAAAAAAAACATTAGAGCTCGTATCCCCATACTCACAGCCCTGAAGGTACATGAATAAAAACTGATTAGCGTTCACTCGAAGGCAGCGAACTATAATTTGAACTATAATTTGTGTTCATTTTGTGTATGCATTTTTATCTTTCAATTTTGTAGCGTTTTGCTGTTTATGGCGTCTACTTTGTGTGTGTTTGTGGGTTTACGTTTTGCGAATTGGAGTTCAAATTATAGTTCGTTGCGTTCAAGTGAACTCTAATCCGTTTTTATTCGTGTACCTTCAGGGCTGTGAGTGTGGGGATACGAGCTCTAATGTTTTTTTTTTCTAAACGGCGAAGCCGTTTTTTGCTCAGTTAATTTGTTGGCTTTTTTCGCTTGCATTTTATATGTGTCCACTGTCCACTGATTTTTGTTTTCGAAAAAACGGAACATTAGAAATGGATACTTACGTTTAGGTTCCCCGAAGGTTTGTCCCATGATCATTATTTGATGGCAACACATTAGCGTATTTCTGGATTTAGCATGGGTCATCTCGATGAGTGGTTGATTCTGGATTGTTTCAGTATCGTGGCAATAATCGCGGAAACAATTCAACTGGCTTCCCGAAACCCGCAGTGAAAAAGTAAGTAAGTCACTCAGTCATGTCGGCCGCCCAATTTTGAGGCCGGGCCTCAAAATTTAAGACTTCGCACCCTACGGTTTACAACTTGAAGATTTAAGGAAAAATCAAGACCATTTAATTTTGGTTCTCCACAACGAGCTAGCTAACTCAAACAACGACAATGTTAGTTTCCCGGCTCCCAACCATCGTTGCATCTTGTTCGAGTGAGCCATAATTCGATATTGTGCGCCTCGCCTATTGTTACCCCATTGTTACATGTTGCAGCATTGTAACATTTTGACATTGTTAGCCGCTCCGCCGCCGCCTCCGACTCCTTCTCCTGTCCAATTTTCTGAAATTCTCGTGCTCAAACGAACTCTAATAAGCACGGCCTGCCGGCTGTGCTAATATAGTTACGTCGAGTAAGCCTATCAGCTATAAGGAAACAATGATGTTTTAATTTGCCGTGTTTTTAAACTAATTTTGGTCACTAAAACTAATGAAGACCGTGTCGTCTTTATCCGTTACCGTTCCGAATTTGAAAAAAGCGACGGACGGATGGACGGACAAAGTTGTTGGAATAGTCTTCTCAGCCGGAAGATTAGTCGCAACTGGTCTTCTGTACAATTCCGCCACTTCCATTGTTTAGGCGTACACCTCTACCAAGCGCTGCAACAGCGATCTCTATTATATAATCTAAGAGCAGTAACCATCACAATTGCCGGTTACATTTTCGTCAGCTTTTAGGTCTAATTTTTACGAGCAGTTTTAATTTCGTAAGTAGCCTAGCAGCTAATGGAGATTTAGATTGTACAGTAAGCCTATTCACTTTTTCAACACCGTGTGCGTCCGGCTATACAGTTACAGTGTTACAACGTAATGCTCAACGTAGCATATATAGATTAGCGAAAGTGAGTGGAGAGACGCAATAGAGAGACGTCATAAAATAGTGCTGTTGATGAAACCAGCAGCGACTTGTAACAGCTTGACGTTGCCGTGGTAACGTGATTTTAGTCCTAATTTTCAGTTTTCAGGCCTAATTTTTTAACTGCAGTTTTAATTTCGTAAGTAGCAAATAGGCTTATTCCTTCATGCGACGAGACAATTTTAAACAAACCTTTTTTTTTACGGCTGCGTGTTAGACTTAGGATTTGACGATCATATGTTATTATTTCATTTGGTTAGGTCGAAGAAGCCTAAATAAGGAAGTTACGATGTTTTAATTTGCCGCGTTTTTAAACTAACTTTTGACACTGAATCTGACACGGACGGACAAAGTCGTTGCAATAGTCTTCTCAGCCGGTACGGCTGTACAGAAGACTAAAAAACTACCGAAAATAATGGATTTAGTAATCATATTCGGAATTTTCTTCTAAAATTGAGGTATAAGTACCGTAATCTTTTCTCCGAAAACTACACATTATGGTAATCCAGACTATACGGATAATAAATTAGATTTCATTGCTGCAATCCGGTCCCGCTCCAACCCTTATACAATGCACAATGTATTTTGCATTACAGCTATCAGCTGCTTCATCTCGAATCCATTATTTCGAGAAGGGATGAGGTGGTGGTTGTATAACTTCTGTAGTTGTACGCCTATCGTACTTTAACGTTATAAAACACGGACGTGGAACTTATAGTATAACCGTGACATCGCAGGTGTACCCGTAAGTAATAGCGTAAGTAAGATCAGCGTTCCTCTCCCACGCATTAGATGGTCTACGTAGCAGAGACTCCAGGCGGGCCGGCCAGCGGGCGGGGGTGGGGAGAACTGCCTACGTAATAGCGGGAATTAAAACGGGTTGATTGCCAGGTATTGACTGAGATTTCAAGTGCTGATTTTACCTGCGCAAGGTGAACTACCGATGTCTGCAGCGAGGCTCGACGTCCATCGCCGCAGGATAACTACTAGATAGCGAAACTGGAAATCAGAATCGTTGATTTACTAGAGTTGTGTGACGCCATGCTGGCTTTATTTACTAATATGAAAGCAAACAGCCAATCCACAGTTGTACGTCGCTATGTTAACTCTGGAAATCTATTCACCCATGAGCACACAAGGTCTATGTGTACCCTGTCTTCGAGTACGCAAGCCAGGTGTGGTCTCCATACCGCTTAAAAGGACATTGACACGGCACCATGCCTACTTTATTTAAGTAGGGGTCGGGGTGGGTGCTTCTTGGCTTTTGCTTGCACTATTGGGTTCTCTATTCTATTCTGATGGCGAATATTGTCACACACATTGTCAATCGAAATAAACGTATACATGTAAGCATGGTTAACACACGATAACCTATACACGGAAGCATCGAGTTCGTTCCTAAAACACAGAAGCATGACGTCACTTGTGATGGAAGCGGCGTAATCGGGTCAGGTTGGCTGCTGGTCTTTCCGATTAGTTTAGCAACGTGCTTATATGAACATGCCTTGCTGATATGAGCTGATATTTTGGATAACCCATTCTGCAAAAATATAATAATTAAAAGATTATTATATTTTATTAGTAATACTCAGCGTTTGTAGCCTTGCGTAAAATGTTAGTGGCGTTTTATATTTTTGTCTCAAAAAAGCACCTTTAATTTCAAACGCATGAACGCGTTTAATTTTCTCATGATCTCCAGTCATGCTTTTTACGCATATGTGGCTGAGGTCAATTTCATTTGGCATTCTTGGCAAACTCGTTTCTTACGTAGATTGTGACCGTGTTTTATTCATGGCTAATCCAAAGAAATTGTTTCAAAATATGCACAGACTGGCGTAGACCTCCGTGCTACTCAGCTTACCTTTTTCTCTATAATGATAACGTGCATTGCGGAAAGATAATTTTTTTTCCGACTGAGGCTCATTTTTCCGACTCAGACTCTTTTCGGACTGTTCAACAGTCGTAACCGTAACTCGTCTTTTCGTTACTTTCAAGCATCCTCAGTTTAGGAGGTGTTCCAGTTCAGTTACAATGGTGGCGGATCCAGAATTCTGTTAAGGGCTCTACCAAACTTTCATTTTCATATGAAAGTGTGTTTTTTGTGCCGTAATGGTAAAAAGAACTAACCTCCGATTCCTTTTTAAAAATGAAAAACAGTCGCACAGTCAAAACTGCACTTTTCCCTCCCTTTCCTTTTTAAATTTATAATAACAAATTCAACTCTCGTAAAAAAA
>JAHWFP010265465.1:0-28276 GCA_023313725.1 Lithobius niger
TCCAGAGAATAGGTGTCCATCATACTGTCTTTGTCCCCACCACGTTGGGGGTCTTAGGGGTTTTTTTTTTTGGGGGGGGGGAGGGGTAAGGACCCTCGTATCGCATTCGGCGAATTCCCTGATTTCTATCGGCTACACAGTAGGGCCTTCAATATCCTGCAACACTGACCTCGACAGAAATGGCGTAAATAATTTTTTTTCTGGGGGAGGAACAAATTTTAACGCCCCGTTTTCGCTCCTTTGCTAGAAAACGCACAACTGCTTCATTTTTATTGAATGACTATTTTCGTCTTTTGCATACTGTATATTATAGCAATCAAACAAAATAAAACGTCTAAAGGTCAATATCGAAAAAAAAAGTACGCCTCGGCTTCTTTTTTTTTGGAGGGGGGGGTTGCTTGACCTCCCCCCCCTCCCCCCTCGTTATTTACATCATTGCTCGACAGGCAAAATAGCCCAATGATATTAGTTACTGTAGAAGTAAAATTGCAGCATCACACAATTAACACTTCCAAGCCTTCACACCATTACACATTCAATTACAATACTTCAAAACTAGTTTAACGAAAGTGCAGCTTTATTAATAAGCTCTTAAGTGTCTCATCAAAGTAAATTATGCTATGCAACATCATTATTATGTGCTTCACAACTGGTGGTTTATAAAAATAAGTTTAAAGAGACTTCTTTTAAATAGGTTAGAATGCAGCATCACAAAATATGCATTTTAAGGTTTTCACACAATTGTGTACTGAAATATGTATTGTCTCACATTCGTTAAACACGAAATTCGTACTACAATTTTAATTCTAAGGATTGATTGCCAGAACGAATCCATCTTACACTGTAGCAAGCTTTATTTATAAGAAGGTGCAGTGTCACACACTAAATATTTTATAGGATTCGTGTAACAAAGACATAACGATACTTCTTCCCCCATTGTGTCATGATGCTACAGAAATTTTGCCAGAATATGTGAAATGAATAAGTACTCTAAAGAAGCCGGATTCGGCAGTGATGTACCATAAAATGCTTCAGTTCCTCGGAATGCTCTAGGGAAGCTCTTCCCTAGACACCGAGCTGGATTTATTCGTCCCGCTCTACAATTTTTCTTGTCTGTGCTACTGGACAGAGTAACGGAGGCGCATTCTCATTACCAAACACGTTTTAGACTGGCACGGTTTCTATTACGCATATTTTAAATAATTTTTACCACTAATAACCAGTGACGCCAAATTTGAAAGATATATGAATGTGTAAAGGATTTTGAAGCGGGAGCCTCCCCCCCCCTCCCCGCTTCGGAGTAGAAGTACCCTAAAAAATGCACTCTTGCACTGTGTCATGTAAATGCGACGAATAAGAATTTTCTTGCAATTAACCTATAGCATAATTAGAAGAAAAAAAAACACGAAAAGTTACAGGATTTTTTTTTATAAAACATACGAATTTTCTTTTTAATGTCATTCATTGTTTTGCCGAACAGGGGACCTGCTGAAGCTTAGTATTTGAAGTAGCACACACCTTACAAAATCAGCTAGAGTAGAATTCAACCGTAGATAATAAACGGCTCCTCAATAAAAATGCTGCAGCATACAATTCACACTTCAAGGGTTTTACACCATTATCCATTTGACTACATAGCTACACACTTTTTTACAAAAATTGTAGCTTTTTTAATTTTCACTTAAGTATCTCATTAAAATAGCGTTGACTTTGCATTGTAATATTTCTTACTTCAAAAACGGATACTAATAAAAATATCTGGCATTTAAAAGTTGTCTTTTTCTTTTACTTATGTATGAAATGCGGCACCACTAAGGTTGCATTTCCAGGTTTTCACACCGTTTTGTATTTGACTATACATCGTATGATATTCACGTTTAATAAAAAATTGCGCACTACAAACTTGATTAAGGAACGATCGGTATAAAAAAAAATCCATTTACGCTACAACAAGCTTCTTTCACTAGAAGTTGCAGTACCTCATACTATGTATTTAATAGGCTTATCGTCATAAAAACATTAAGGCACTTCTTGCTCCCATGTTTGCACGAAACGCAACTAAACATGAGCTACAGTGTAAAGGCTTTACTACAATTTCCACATTTAAACAGTTTTTCACTGCTGTGTCGCAGAATGTAGAAAATACAGCAGAAAATCTCTCAAATCATAATAAGGCGTGTCACACTTTAGATATAATCAGCTTCCTGTCTTTCGACTTAAAATGTGCAACAGATAATCGTACCACAAATTTTACTGTTTAGGGGATTATCTCCAGTATAAACACGGACCACCAACAAAATAATTGCACTAAGTGAGCAAACATTTTTTGCCATATTATCAAACTATTTTCTTGTTGTTTATAAAGTTGAATTTCCTTATCTGTCCCTTTCTGGCAGTTGACTTGGAAGATTTCACTTTTTTAGTGGAAGCACGAGTGCTACATTACATAACACATATCATGGCGTTCTTCGTAACCAAACTGCTTCGTGATTGGTTAAAAATAATATCGAAAAGAGTTGAGAATATAGCTTAATAAATTTTATTAGTCTGAGAATTCCAAAGGATACTTTAAATAAGAATTCATGAATAACATTGAGAGCCCACAAACAAGCTGTAAATGATACTGAAGTTTTAAAAAGCACAAATTACTGGCGCCATCTAGTTTTTAAAATTGAAAGTTTTAGGTGTTTAGTTCCAAAGGTGGTCGAGGCGAGTCTCTGTCATCGGTCAAACGCTAGGACACCAACCTAATGCAAGTCTGTTACTCATCGTTCCTACGGAACTTTTCATAGACTCATGATATTACTTAATAATTACGCTAAACAACATTTCGCCTCATTGCTTTGATTTTTCATGTTTTTATTAGTTATTTGAAGTTTAAACAATTATACCATGATGTTATTCAGTATTTGAAATGTTTTATATACATCTAATTTGATTAGTTCGTGTGTTAAATTATGAACTTATTATTATACAATTGAAGTATATTGTTTAGTCCATAATTCTTTCAATTTTGGCTTCAATTCACTTATATTTTGGTAATTTAACATATTTTTCGGAATTTTATTAAAAATATATGGTATGTACCATTTTTTGTTTCTTTTCCCATATGGGTTGTTCCATTTTGGTAAGATAAAGCTTGGTTTTATGTTCCTTGTTTTCTCTTTACAATTACTATTTTTATGTTTATTTATATAGTAGTTTTTTGTCGCAATTATGTAGTCTTTTAATTCTGAAATTTTAAAAATATTATTTTCTTTGTATAGTTCATTAGTCTTTAACTTTCTATTGTTTCTGAATAGTATCTTAATTAATTTATTTTGTGTTTTTTGAAGTCTTTCAATTAAATAATCTGATGCAAATCCATATACTTCAATTCCGTATCTTATTATACTTTCTATCCATGCATTAGGTGTAATTTTGGTAGAATTTGTCTTAACTTTGTTATTATATTTAATATTTGGCACTTAAAATTCCAATTTGAGTCTATTTCGATTCCTAAGTATTTTGCAGTTTTTCTTTTTTCTAGTTTTATGCATTCACTTAAGCATTTTATGTTCCTGGTATTTGTTTCTAAATTCATACAATTTCCATGGTGTTTTATAATCCATTTTTTAATATTCTTATCCATTTTTGGTACTGAGATGTCCATTTGTATTGTTTTTTCCTTACTTATGAACAGTTCGTTCATAATAAACCAATCATTTAGTTTGTTAAAGTCATTTTGTAAATTATTCATCATCTCCTCATAATTATAATTTATGGAGATCATTATTGTGTCATCTGCAAAGAGTAAAATTTGAGTTTTATCTATATTGTCCAAGATATCAGTTGTATATATTAAATACAAAAGTGGTCCCATTACTGATCCTTGTGGTACTCCAAAGTTAGTTGTTTCTTCGTTGCTAAATTTTCCTTTTATTTGTACAGTTGTTTTCCTATTATCTAAGTAGCTTGCTATTATGTTATAGATCTTTCCTCTTAGTCCAATTTTTTCACATTTTTTTAATAGAATTTTTTTGTCGAACGTATCGAATGCTTTTTGTAGATCTACCAAAATCACTCCTATGTATTTTCCTTCATTCAGTGCACTTGTTATTATTTCGTTCAGATCTATAAGTAGTTCTGTTGTACTTCTATTTTTTGTATACCATATTGGAATCTATTTAAGATTTGAATTTTTTCTAAGAAGTTTCTTATCTTTTTAACAAAGAATTTTTCAATTATTTTGTTTATGATTGAAAGCAGTGCTATTGGTCTGTAGTTATTTTTGTTTGTTTTATCTCCTTTTTTGTATACTGGTCTTATAACTTGTATTTTTAAATTTTCAGGCCAAATTTCTTTATCAATCATTTTATTTATCAGTATACGGTACATAGTGCTTTAGCTGTGTTATTTTTAGTTTGTTTTATGTGGTCTGTTTGAATTTGATCATATCCTGTAGCTTTAGTATTTTTTAGTTCGTCTATTATAGATACAATTTCTGGTTCACTTGTATATTCAATATACATTGTTTTTTGTGTAACTTTCTGGGTTTTATATTTTTCTTTTTTTAACTTTTTGTTAAAATTACCTTTTTTATACTCTTCATGTTCCCTTTTAAAGCTATCTTTTAGATCAGGAACTTGTTTTGCAAACGTATTATTAAAGTTGTTTGCTATTTCTAAAATATCATCCTCTTTAAAAGTATTCATTATACCTTCATCAATGTTGTCATTTTTTGTTTGTTTTCCACTTACTTCGTGTACTACTTCCCAAATTGTTTTTTTCTTGTCTTGTTGTAGATTTCCTAATTTTTCTTCATATATTTTTGTTTACATTCTTTAATTAATTAATTTTTTTTTTTTTCAAGTTTGTATTTATTCATCATCTTTTCGTCAATGTTAAGTGATTTCCTTATCTTATTCCATAATTTATTTTTATTTTCAATTTTTCGAATCAGTTCGTTTGTAATCCATTCTTTTCTTTTGTTCTCTTTTCTGTTATTTATCTTATTTACAATCTTTTTATTAATTTTATTTTTAGTATATATCTGTTCAATTTTAATATTAATTTCTTGAAATATTTTTTCTGGGCAAGTAATAGTATCTAGAATGCTCCAGTTTATTTCGTTCATTTCTTTTATAATATTGTTATGTCTATAAGCAACAATGTGATCACTATCTATATTTTTATTTGTTTCAAGTTTATCGTTACTTTTCCAAGGGTTCCAGATCCAACACATGGTTAAGTAATGGTCTGCAATTTTTTCCGTTAAAGTTCCTCCCCTAGTTTCTTCTTTTTCATTTTTAATGTAAATATGGTCAATGCAAGACCTTTGCATGTGCCTTTGTCCGTTTTTCATTATAATTTCTTCTCTTGTAGGAGAGTCAATTTTTTTTTCATATCCTAATTTTGCTAATGCATTCTCATATTTATCTATTATATTTTGTTTATGTTTGTCTTCACAGTCTTCTTGGTTTTTTAATATGTCTATGTTAATATCTCCTATAAAAATGTTGCACTTAACCTTTAATTTTTCAATAAAAGGTTATAATAAAATGTTTCAATAAAAGGTTAAAAGGTTATTTTTCAATAATAATAATAATAAATTTATTTGCGTATAAGCAAAAAAAGGGTCCAATAGGGCAAGCCGCTTACATGGTCCGACTTTTACACAAAGGTTACCTACTACACATTTTAGATTTTATCATTATATACAATTTTCAATTTTAAAACACTTTATAGCTAAAAAAAAAACTTAAAATAAATTGAAAAGCTAAAAAATAATTAAAAAAAAAACATAAAATATAGTTACAGACTGATAACATCATCGGACTGACTAATTCATACTAAAATAACCTTCTTTGTAAAAATTTATTAAGACATACCTTTTGTAAGCAATTTTTAAAACCTGCAATCGTGTTGGCTTCAACAACCGCCTTAGGTAGGAGATTCCCAACAATTCACCACTCTGGTACTAAAGAAAAATGTCCTGGTATCAGTCCTGAATCTGTCAGCAACTAGTTTCCAGGAGTGTCCCCTCGTACGGTCTCCAGAACGGTGCTCAAAGAAAATAGTGTAATCGACCCCCAAGTATCCATGGACCAACTGGTAGGTCAAATTTAAGGCTGCTCTTAATCGCCGTAATTCCAGTTGTTCCAATTTCAAAATTCTAAGCCTATCCACGTATGGTATGTGAGAAAAACCTTTTTAATGTTTTTGTAAATCTACGTTGGACTGATTCCAAGAGGTCTATATCATTTAGAAGGTGTGGGGACCAGACCGGGCTGGCATATTCAAGCATTGGACGCACGTACACCTTAAATGCCCAAACTAAGGTTTTTGGGTCACCAGAGCGAAAAAATGTTCGAATGACAGCAGCCCTTTGGTGTGCTGATTTTACAATCATATTACAATGATCACTAAAAGTAAGGTCCTTTGCTACCCAAACGCCCAAATCTTTCACAATTTCCATACAAGGTAATGGGTCTACACCGGCAAGGTAATAATCGAAATGAAAATTTTGTTTTCCTAGATGTAGCACTTGGCATTATTGAGGGGCCAATTTTAATTGCCAGTCCAAGGACCAGGATTGCAGATTGTAGAGTTCTTTTTGGAGTTAAACGTGTGTGGCATGGTCAACAACCCTACCAAACTGCTTAACATCAACTGCAATCTTCTGCAATGTAATATTATAATCTGATGATTTAAGATCATTTATAAACACGATGAAGAGGAGTAGTCCCAAGACCGAACCCTGTGGTACACCACTTGAAACGCTTACTGGATCGGACATAATGCTGTTTAGCTCGACCCACTGGGTTCTATCAGTTAAAAAGTCTGACAGCCATTCCAGTAGTTTATTTTTAAAACCAAAATTTTGTAGTTTATGCAACAGTTTGCTATGGATTACAGATTCGAATGCTTTTGCATAATCCAAGTAAGTAATATCCACTGGAATTTTGCGGTCAATTGCCGATGTCCATTCTTCCAAAACACATAAAAGTTGTATCACTGTTGATCTTCCAGGAATAAATCTGTATTGGTCATGTGTTAAAAGCTTGTGTTTTTCTATATGGTTTGTCATGGTTTCTTTGACTATTATTTCAACCACCTCACATAATACACATGTGAGTACGATTGGGTGATAATTTGCTGGGTTTGAAGTCTCACCCTTTTTATAAATTGGAGATATTTTACCAGTTTTCCACGCTTTAGGTAATTTACCCGTTTTGATAGAGAGTTCGGCAATCCACGATATTGGGACACAAACTTCATTTTTAGTTTCTTTAAAGAAAAAAGCGGAAAAACCATCGTGACCTACTGCATGACTAGATTTCATTGAAGTGAGAAATTTCAGAATTTTTTTTGCAGTACTTGTCGGCATTTCACATTCTATACGGCAACTATTGTTGAAATTTACAGGATATATATTATTATCTACAGTAAAATTTTTGGCAAATTCCGCATTGAAGATGTTCGTTTTTTTACATGTATCCTCAATGATAATATTATTTATTTTAAATGGGGGAATGGACCTGTTGCATCCTGATTTACCTTTTATAAATTTGTAAAGTTGTAAATTGTAAATTTGTAATGAATTTTTTTATTCATTTACATTTTGTTTTATATATCTAAGTATTTCCGACTGAGGTTCATTTTTCAGAATGAGAATGTTTCTTGGGTGTGATAGTGGGATGGTGGTTGTTGACTCCCCCTCCCCCTCCAAACAAAAATCAACCATGGTCGTATTGCATGCCTGAATGTTTAGACCTATTTAGTAGATTTGTATTACTGGAACCCATGTCGCTCTTTTATTTCATTTAATAAGAGTCAAATCGCAGCATTGGTTATGATGGATCTACGCGTAGTGATTGTGTCCTTCGTTCTTTAACTGCCGCTTTACCTGTCCCAACTACTGTTACCCACTATGTGCCATGAGCTCATGATTTTTTTAGCATAAGCAGTTATTGTATTTATTTAAATTCTTGTTGCGCACTCATTGTGAGAATGACGAAATGTTAGCTGTACTCCTGAAATAACGAAGTAGCAACATTAGAGGGTCTCAGCGGTGCAAAGGCTTTTGATCTTTCACATTTGTGATAACTCTCACAAATGTTTACAGCATGACGAATTAGCAATATTAGGGATCCTCAAATCAGGTACCCTAAAAGTTTCTTTATGCATTTTTCATGTATTGAAAATACATTGATGTGATGAGCTTGTAATAAATACTTTTTCCAGACCACCTGTGAGGTAAACTATAAGGCTCACTTTTTATATATATATATATATATGGGGTTTCCCCAATAAGTATAATCCGCATAACGTGGGTTTTTTAAAAATTATATGTGGTTTCCCTTCCCCAGAAGGAATGATCCACATAGACTTTAAGTTCATTAACCTCCGCTCCGCGCTAGTTTTTTCGCCAATCTATCTTTTTTCAATCCTCCGTATCGTTTTGTAGAAATTTCCTTTCAGCTGCAGCTTTTTTTGTTAATCTTGCTTTTGTTTGTGCTTTGATTTCTTGAGCATGAGCTTTGCTCGTAGAAGAAGCTTTTTCCTTCAATCTCTCTTTCTGCGCTTCAGTTTCTCTAGTGAGCGCTTTACTCTTATACGCAACTTTTTTGCTAATATCTTTTCTCTTTGAGCTTCTGTTTTTCCAGCTCGCTCTTCGCTTTTAGTAGCGGCATTTTTCTTCAATCTTTCTTTTCTCTCTTTCATCTTCTTCTTCACAGTCACGTTTTCCTCTTCCCGCATTTTGAGCGCTATATTAGCCTTTTCCTCTCTCACCTCGTCGCTCATCACATCCACATCAGAGTTAAATTCGTCCTCGTACTCTCTCCACGCACCCGAGTCGTAGTGGCCGATTGCTAAAGTGTCTTCACCATTGTCCAAGATGAATCTCTTATCGTTGTACTCGTGTCCAATGCTGCAGATCTTCGCCCAAGTCCCTTTTTGCGCTGGTATCATCGATTTCAAAGCAGATTTGTAATCGTCGAAGGACAAGTGTTTCTTGATGAACGATCTCTGGATTCCTTTGGCCTTTTTAGTAGTCTCTTTTATCCACTTTTTGATAGTGTTTTAATAGCGTTTTTGTATATTGCACAAACTCTTGGATGTGTACTCCAGCCATCTTGACTTTCATCTTTCCCAGGAATTGTTTATTCGATTCTGAGAAGAGACGGTGGACTTGGAGGTAATTGCTCGTATCGAAATGATTTGGGTTTTGGAACATGTCCTTGAACACATCGTATGTTTTGATTAGGTAGCAAAGTGTGTCTTGTCGGTGATGAAGATTCTGCTCTGTGTCTGTACTTTGGTCGAATAAACTCGTAATGGAAATCATACATGGATAGTTTCGGAAGTTCCAAAATGCAGAATCCCGTGTAAGTAGGGAGATCGCACCAAATGCTTCGAATGCGTTGGTTGATCTACACGAGGCTCTCGTAAACTTAAAGGGGTCGGAATGGGGTTAGGTAGTGGAATCCATTGTAAGGCAGACGAGCGCTTATAATAAAGCTGTAAAGGTTGTTCATGTCGAAGTCTACTAAATAGGTGAAGGGTTCGGGAGGGTCGAAGTCGAGTAGGTACTTGTTGGCTTTCGCGAACCTCTTTCTTACGAAAGAAACATCGCCTCGGACATCGGAAGTTATCAGGCTGTGCATTCCGACGAAAGAGTTCCAACTTGGATTTCATCATTTTGAGGAGAGCCGGTCACCTAAATCCCGGAAGGAAATGTAATAGCAGGGATCCAACTTTTGTTTTTCAGACAAAGTTTTCTAAAATCTTCAAAATGTACGCAAGCATTAAAACATCTGTCATTTGGTAGATCTCGTGGTACGAACCAAATTTCTTCATTTTCATCTTGAGCCAGAGGTTTAGTGCCCGAACGTACTAATCACCTAGTAACCGTTCGACTTTCAGCTGGGAGAAAAACAACATTCTCGATGGTAGTTCTTCCTTATCAAAAACGGACATGTCTCACACTTGATACCCTTTTGCGTCAGGAGATTCAGAGCATCTTCTTGAGTCGTGTCATCCTTCAACCAAGCAGATTTTAAACCATAGTCCAAGGCGGCTTTAAAGATGTGGAACCCAACGTTACTGTTCCTGCGGTTTCCACCAGAGTGTTCAAGAAACATACTGTCCATGAATCGAAGATTTATATCCTTCCTTTTAATCGTCATGCTCTGAAACTTCTCCGTATTTCTGCTAGTGACATTCACTTTTCCCTTGAGCTTGTGCATGGCGGATACCAGAAAGTGCATGGCGTAGCCCTCTATGCTGTAAAATACGATGTGAATGGTTCTCCATTCTCGAGTGCCTAAGTTGCATTATGAATGAGCGGCTCCCCTGTACTTCCCTCTGATGTGACAGCGATCCCTAACTTTTTGGTCGCTAGGATTATTGGGGTCTTTAAATTCAAAGGATTTTTTACAGTAATGGCAGACGTTGGTGTGAGAGTACCTGTTTTTTTCGGCTTGGGAGAGTTTTGTGCTGTTTCACATTCTCACAATAGAGTAAGATAATCGTGCACTTCTTCCACCATGCATTCATAAAACACGTTGACGGCGTCTTCTCCCAAGTAAAAATGCTGACTACTAATCTCCCCATTCTGTCCCACAACAATGTAACCGAAGTTGCAGGGAGCGTGCTGATGTATATTTGCCGTCGAACCCATGAAATGCTTTGGGTTGAGCAATTTGGACAGGGCGAGGATACACTCGAAATCATGATGGTGCATGGAAAGGGGTTTTTACGGATAAAATGTCGAAAGTTTTGTACGGGGTTGATTTTGACGCATTCCTTTCCTAAGTCAGCGAAACAGTTCCGACAATAGAATTTAGCGCCCATGCCTCGGAAACGTATAAATCTGGCGGTCTCTAGTGGCGCAGTAATGGGTGTTTGTTGTTACGGAGTCTTTATCTTACTTCCCACCCAGTAAGAGAAAATTGAGTCTAAGTTTTTCGAGACACGAAGCGGGTATAATCCTACCATGTTGTGAAAACGTATAACATTAATGGAGATATCGATTGCTTCTCGAAATTGTCTATTTGACCGAGCGTCTTCGGGTATGGTATCGTTCGTACTGGTGTCGAGCATATCTTCGTACTCGAGATAATCTTCCGTGTCTTTGCTGGTCATTTACAAACCCGCTGCCAGTACCGAATATAAAAAGCATTTCTGGTCGTTTAACTGTTGGATGTTAACCATGGTGTACGACTTAACCGGCGAGCGACTTTGGGAGTGGAAGGTAGGGCGAAGCCTGCATCGGTTTGTAATTTACTGCCTGGATGATGAGGTTGTTTAGTGAGAAATAACCCAACCATTTCCATGGTCGGCAAAAAAGTTGATGAAACCTTAAATTTTATCAAAGGGTTTCGTCCAAGAATGCAGGAATATAGTTCGGGAATATCTTCCTAACAAACTGGACCCCCCAAGCAGATTTGGGTATTACAATTAACCATCTGGTTTAGCCAAACTAAGAAAAGTGATTGTAATGCCAAAAGTAGAAACCTAAAGTAGAAATTGCAGTGGATCACTGAGTCCCAATTCTTCCTGCAGAGGCAACTTGTATTGATGGTGGCAGAATCCATGCATTTGGGAAAGATAAGCGCAATCCCCGAGATTTTCGCGTAACCTGTTGATGAAATGCTCATATTCTTCGTTTAGAATGGATGAGTGTTCCAACCAAAGGTGATTCCGTAGTTGATGTTGGAAAGTGAATACTTGAGTGCAGTAAACACAGGCGAACGATTTTTTAGGATTCAATCTGAATTATAAAGTGTATGTCCTTTTTTCTTAATAAGGGAGAAAACAATTTCGGAAAGGAAGAAAAAATTGAGGAAGGAGAAAAATATTTTTTGAAATGTTTATTGCATTGAAATATTTTGCATGGAAAAAAGGAAAGCAGATATTTAAGATTGCTAACGTTATCTGTGCAACTGTTGTACTTGGGGTCATATCCCTTCTATTTAACAAAGTAAAGCATTTTCCATCTTTTCCTTTCTTATGTAATACGTGTTCTACTAAAAATTAATCAGGAAATAGATTATTTTTAGGTTCTGGTTCGTAAAAACCTCTGAGCACAGGTTCACCCGAGTCGTCTCTTAGAAGGTAAGTAACCTGTTGAGTTTTTTTGCACTTTATGAATCGTGAAAACTTTGTTAGTAAAATTTTGCAAATACCCTTTATCTAAAATTTTCTTAACTTTAGAAATCCTGACTTTGTTTGCTATAAATGTGGGTTTCTTCAACAACCATTTAGTACTAATTTGCCTCAACAAAGGTCCATAATGCTTGGTTACTTCCCTCAGTTTCAGTTTTGTACTGCAAAGAACTGTGTTATCGTACTTGGAAACTAACTCGTTGATAATGTGCATCCGCTCGTAATTCCCCTTCTAGGTGAATCTTTTCCACATTTGCGTTTTCAGCATTCTGTTGAAACGTTCTACCACACTTCTTCTCAGAGTACGTAGAGTACATGTTAATGTCATGACGTTTAAGTAGGGTTTTGAAGTATTTGTTGTAGAACTTACTACCTAAATCGAGTTGTAAATTTTTAGGAGGTGTCACTCCTTCGAGTATTTTCTTGAAAGCTTTGGTAACATATATACCGGATTTAGATTTAAGGGGAACGGCCCAAGCAAGCTTAGACATGACATGAATGCAGGTTAGTAGGTAGTTAAACTCTTTATTTAGGTTAGCATAAGGTATCATTTCCACCAGGGCAGCCAGCCATAGATCGTTCTTGCTCAGTACAATCAGTTTCCTTCTCGGAAAATTTTCCGTTTTGGTTTGTGAAGTTCTTTTACGAGTTAATCCATTTTTTTAATTTTCTATTCCAAACCTGAGTTTGTTTTCATGATTTTCTTAACAATCGAAGCGGCTAGTTTTTTCCTCTATGCCAAAGAAGCATCATCTCTCACTCTTTGAGCTTTGGAGATTAGAATTTCATTGGCGGCATGTCTATCTTGTAATTCGAGCTCTCGGTGTAAGCTATATTGTGTTTGCACACCTCGTCTAGTTTATTAATTTGTGGACCTCCTCTAGCCGATCTTTTTTCCAGTTTGATTCCCGGGCTGCAGTATAGGTAGCCCTGTAAATGCATTTTGAGCGCTAAATTAATTATGATTTTGTTAACATTTCTATTCTTAGACTTGATAAAGGAAACACTTTTTGTCCTGCACACCTCGCAAGCTACAACTTCTAGCTGTCGATTTTTTTAGAGGTTATAACTTTTTTAACCTAAACCTAAATTTTGATAAGCCAGCCTTTTCTTGTGAATAGGTATGATTTGTCTTTGCTGCATTTCGATTAAAAATTTCGACCATTGGGTATCTACATCCGTTATGGCCCGCCAATGTAAATTTATGCAAAGGTCTGTGCTCTTAATCAAATCTTAGGATCACCATAATATTTATAATTGACTCGGCTCAAATAACCCACCATTTTTTTTAACCATGCCCGTTCCTTTTTTTCTATGATTTCATGTCTTCCCAAATCGAAGCGGTAATCGTTCTGTACTGTGCTACGATTTGATTTGGGTTTATGAGTGGCGGGGTCTTTGTTTTGATAAAGGGCTTTAGTATGCCTCGTAAGCTTATTTAACTTCCAGCGCATAGGTGGTATCTTTCAACTTTTTAAAAACTAGCAGACTACAAAGCCCGCGTCTCCAGTTATACTGCTCGCCCTCGACCACTACGTCATTCTCAAAAATTTTAACCAATTTACGCCCTCGACCACTACGTCATTCTCAAAAATTTTAACCAATTTATTCCTGATGGTCAGCTCACCTTTTTCGAAAAAAATTTCCAAGAAATATTTAACAGTTTGACTGATAGGAAATAACCTGTCCAGGTAACAAACTATTGAGGGACCTGAGAGTGGCTATGTTAGGAAGCTCCGAGGGAGTAGAAATGCATCTAGCTTGGACTGCAGAAACTGTAGGTGTGAGTTTAGGATGGTGCTCATAGGTACGTATTCAGTATCGGAATGAATCTCGGGGGAATTTGCATTATCGGGGCCGGAGCTGGAGTTTAATATTCGGCGAGACTGAAATTGAGAGAGGTTGTCTTCTCCTTATCAATAGGAGTAATGGCTTCAGAATGAGTCTAAGACAAACCTGCTACTTTGTAATCCTCTTCGTCAGTACCCTCGGCTTTGTAAGCTTTGATCGGTGTAGTTGATGTGTGGTCTGCTAGAGTTTTTAACACTACTGAACGATGTTGGTTTTACAGCGCAAACTAGCGGTTTCAGAGTGCTTACTACCAGTTAAAAAAATTCTTGTAGCATTTTTTCTTGCTCTCTATCACCCAAACATTGATTTCAAACCTTTTTAGTTAAACGTCTTTTGAACTATACAATTTCTTGTTTTGTCTCCATTTTATGTTTTAATAGATAAAAACGAACATTTATATCTCTCCTCATTTAACATTTTGTTAATTGATAAAACCCATACGGCTTTTTCCAAAACGTTCTACACAATGTTTTAAAGTATGAAAATTCCATGTTAGGACCAACGAGATTTGCATAAACGTGCTTGAAATTTAACCTATCCACTGGAAAAAGGATTAAAAAATGTGCGTTGTCTCTACTTGTTCAGGAATTCTTGTGTAGGACTGACTGCAATAGAAAACATTGGCGTTTGAATGTAGTCCTTGAGCAAAGTAACGTTTTATGTTTTTTTTTCCAAAATGCAATCGTCAAAAAGAATCAGCTTTTGACATTTTGGGTCCAGTACTTCGGGTGGAATTAAATTTATTTGAGATCGTGCAAAATGCGGCATTCCATCAAATTTTTTCTTCAATTTCAGCAAATACAGACTGCAAAGCTTTGCACTTAGACTGACATAAAGGTTTGCTGTAAATAAATAACAGGTCGTAGTCAAGCTATCATTCGTTGCAAATGAAATTATAAAGCAGGTTCATTTTTCCGCAATGTACAGGGCCTATAATTAGACATCTGATATTTGAAGGTAGAAATGGATTATTTTTAGGTTCTTTCTTAGGCACAAAAAAGTCGCAGTTTTTTAATTCCCTTTGCGTTTTTTATTTACACTTTTTTTTATGTTTACAGAGATACCAAACCAGTAAAGTCTTCATCGGAAAACTTGTCACTGGAGATGTTGGAATGAGCTGCCCCAAAGTCTTTGTTACACCATAATTTCACGTTGCTGGAAGTTTCATTGGTACCATACACCGCGGTAATTTTCTCGGGGCTCCCATCATGTTTAAAGCGTTGTAAGATAGCAAGTTAAATCAGATTTTGTCAATGACGTTTTTGTTAGATAAGATAAGATGAAATTTATTTGCACAGTAAGCACAATGGATCTGGGAAGGGCAAGCCTCTAACACTTGTCCACAAAATTACAAAGTAACAAAGAGACAATAAAAAAAGCATAAAATCTAAATCGAAAAAGTATACACAACAGATGCTCGGAAAACCCTACAATGTAAGATAATACAAATGCCAAAACATTCACTGTGTGTAAATCGATCTACACACAGTGATAGCGAGCAAGTGAGCCATTAATCCCATCTTACATGTTTTCAGTTTGCCTTTGGTTTTGTGATCATTCTCGTACACCCAAGTTCTAAGACAGAATGGTATGTCTCCGTTACCTTCATTAACCTTTTCGCAAGATGGATAACAGGAGAAACCCATACGCATAGAATTGGGATAATTGAACATAGTCAAGGATGTGGGTTTTTGCTTGTCAAACTCAACCGCTAGTTTTTTTTTTTTTACACATATACGATTTAAGATTTTTCAGCAGTTTTTGAGTTTCCGTGTGGCGGGGTGACTCCATCCTTTATATTTGATTTTTTTGTCTGAAATGGGTGACCCCCCAAATCCTTCAAATCCTTAAACTGTATGAAAGGAGACAAGGAAAACTTTATACCATTGTTAATCTTTGTACCTTTCTCATTCTTAACATTCAGTAAGATTTTTTGCAAGAGATTCGAAAGTTGAGTTTGCCAGGATGGTTGACACATTTTGAGGTTATTCTTTTTATTATTTATTTTATGGTTTTTTCTTATATATATTTAAAGAAGAACCGATTTGCCAAGGTGGCACATTTTGAAATTTTGCATATTTAAAAAAGATGCCGGTCAACAAGTTTGGACAAGCATTGAAAAGAACGAGAGGGGAAGGGTATGAAGTGATTGGGGTCAGTTTGAGAGACAGCCAGGACTAGGATGCATTTTAACCCCCGAAAATAACTATGATATGCAAAGCAAGCATTTAACTAAAGTAGGAGCCGCTATTGAACCTGTAGACGCTGTCAACGGTACTCCGGCAACACACGTCCAAAAACATAAACCGGAATTGCCTCCGGCCATTACTCTTCTCGCTGGCCTCAACTGTTTCTAGCATCGAAAAAAATACTTTATACGTAGATGGGTCTGACGGAAAACTTTATGTGAAGAAGCAAATTAAGGCCATAGCTTTCTCCCGGCATGCTACTGATGCGGCAACAAAAGTGTACATTGACAGGAATTGCGTATTGCACGATGACCAGAAAGAATACTTCAATGCAATTCACATTGCACAAGCCGATTAGAAATCTAAGTGACCCAACTTTACTGAGTGATATTGCTACTGAAGCATTCGTCAACACCAATTACTTATTACAAGATGACTGGAAAGAATACTTGAATACCACGAACAAACTGATTAGAAATCTAAGTGAATCTTCTGTAACGAGTGACGCAGCTATGAATAAATTTGAGCATGATAATCAGTTTCAGCGTGAAAAGCCCTTTAGATTAAGAAGGCGATTGATTCTTCTATTCCGGTCGTCTTTCATGCTCAATGTGTACAAGTTCTGGTTTAATTTAGTCATCCGAGCGTAGCACTCGTTGCTAGATATAAAGTAGATTACTAAAATAAAGGGCGAGCATTCAAGAACTCCGTTTTCGAAATTCCGTACGTAATACAAAAAAGATTCCCCATCCCAGTACAGCCATTTGAAGAGAATCACACAAAAGAAATTTATTTCCAGTTAGATTTGCAAGTAACTTTTAAGTAGATGATTCATCTCATCCTGTCTAAAACAATTTCGTAATTACGAGCCTTAGAGAAGGCACTTAAAATAAGCAAACGTGACTGCACCAAATCTGGTCAAAGTTTTACAAGTGTTTGTAATTGTACTTAATTTCTGGTCCCAAGTATTTAACTACGGACCGGGGAAGACCCATGTTGCCAAAACTATCAAAATAACATGGTTCTACCGAAATGGTGGAATAGGTGTCCCAGTGATTTCCGTCTCCATCGTGGAAATCTTCCAAGTTTACGATTCCAATCTCACCCATAGGGCTAAGTTTTAAGGGAAGTTGTTTACTAAAAGTACCTCTAAATTTTGGAATTTTCATTACTCTCACCAGTATGTTTAAATCAGTGTTCGTTAAAGGTTTATTAAAGGTGATTAAACTGTGAGTGGCATTAGAAAGTAGTGATATTGCTACTAAAGTATTCGTCAACACCAATTACTTATTACAAGATGACTTGCTTATTTTTTTTTCTTTGAAATCACAAGGTTCTTCCACTTGCTTGTGATTTTGCATGAGTTCAGCTATAATTTGTGCATCGTTTTGGTTTTTTTTTCACAGCAGTTATCACACTGGCAGTTCCTCCAGCCAACCCTCCAATGCTGGCTAAAATCAGTCCTAACAATGCCAATGGCAAAAAGCCACCTTTCTTTTTTCACAATCTCATTTCGAGCGCAATTTTTTTTTATTATTTAATAAACAAGTTCGAATTTGCCTCTATCCAAGTTTGGATTCATTTTCCTGTCGACAAGGCCTATTGAGATAAGGAGTACAGGGCAAGGCAGCATGGAACTTCCACGCGAATCAATGCCACACAAGACACTATGCAGTGAGGACTCGAACAAGGAGTATGCGCGAGCTGTGAACTTTACCAGCTATCCATGTACTCAACAGGAAAATGTACGAAATCATGTGATCAGTCACCAACCCCACAAGAACGAAGTCAATAATGAACCAATGCTTACTAAATTGGGTAATGAGGACATCAATGCCTGGACTGAACTTGAAAACAAAAGAAAAAAGTCCAACCATAATTGGAGCCAGACCACAAGTAATGGTTTCTGGGACCAAAGGAGTCCCCCAATTCCCAGATAAAGCAAATATTTTCGTGGGCAGGTTGAATAGATCCTGCTGTCGAAGAGAGTGATCTATTCAACTACTTGACTGGCAAAGGGGTTGGGCAAATTGAAGTCCTAAAAATGGCAACAAGAAGCAAAATTTACTCGTCCTTCTGCCTTCAAACTGAAACGGAAAATCTGGACCTAACTAAAGGTGGCAAGTACCGATCTAGTATTTATATACAAGCAGGTCTAAGCCCCACCATCAAACTGAAGATTCAGACACTGAAGGGATGTCCAGTTCTACACCAGTTGTGAATGACAACGATTCGGTTGCGGGAATTGTTTCACTGTTTTATTCAGCTTCTGCTGGAACGGAGGTGAACAGTGCCAGGGCAGCAATTCCTACAAAGGCTGCCACACAGCTTGATGGTGTAGTAAGATCCCCACCCCAACCTCCTACCCCATCCACCGCCATGACTCCCAAGGAGGGATGAGACACATCTCTCCCGGTGGGACAGAAAACGTGGAAGCTTCTTTCTTCACCACAAAAGACACAGATGCAGCAGGTGCCGAGCCTGTCATTAACCTCAGCGATAAATTAGGGAAGACCCAATCACCAAACCCATTCCAAAATCAAGGGCGAATAAGAAAGCCCACCGCAATGACCAATTATGCGGCAACAGCTCTTCTTGGTGGTCATGGATGCGTCAGTCAATGACTAGTACACCAGTTTCTTATGTACAATTTCCAGGGTTTACAATCCATGTACCAAGAGCTTAAATTCATTGTGGCTATTATGAAGCCAACTTTTGTGCTGCTGACAGAACATGGTTGGACGATAGTATTCTTGATGGGGAATTACAGATGGACAACTATGTACTGTACAGATGTGACAGTAGAGAGCGACTGCATGGTGCTGCTGCAATTATGTAGACAGCAACATCAGTGTGGAGTACATAAACTGTTTCAGATGTGACTAGGCTGAGGGCATTAACCCCACTTTCAAGTTTTTTGTAGAGAAAACTACAGTTTGTTGTTGCTACCACAGTGGTTACAATGGCGATAACAGCAATGCTGATTTAAGCGAGTGGGTCACCTCAAAGGACGAGCATAATTTGAATTTGAATATCTAGACTTTGCTCTCTCACGTAACCTGGGACAGCTCATTGACTTTGCCCGTGAGAAGTGTTGACGGACAACTGCCATCCACGTTGGATGTTGTATTCACCTCAGAACATGTTTATGGCTCTGGACAGTGTTCACTCCCCTCCATTAAGGAACCTTCTTCCCACACCAAAGAGGATGCAGCCAAATGGGGGGGGGGGGTAAAAAGAAACTTTTTCAAGGCTGACTATGGGGCTATCAATGAAGTGCTGTAAAGTGTTAAGTGGGGCTTGGTCTCCCCCCCCCCACGTGAACATCTTGAACATGGCCGAAGACTGGAGGAAATTCCAGGAACTTGTTCACTTGCTGGTTGCTTCATATATCCCTGAAAGCATTCCTAGGTATCGAAATACTCGTAACCTTTCGAGGAGCCATTTTGGATGCCATTAGAGTGAAACGTAAACTTTGGAGGAGATTTACTAAGACCAAACGTTTTGAGGACTTCAGCAAATTCGGGAAAATAAACAATAGGGTCGTGGAATGGCTGCGCTCGAACAAGCAGAATCAGCTCCATGATGTCATAAAGGACATCAAAAGCAACCCTAAGAGATTTTTTGGTTACCATAGCAGTAAAAAGGAAGTGAAATCTACCACCATCAGTTTGATGAATTCACAGGGCCACACCATTCAAGATGGGGAAAAGGTAGCAAACGAGTTAGGCATCAAATTCCAGATAGTCTTTCATGCTAAGGCTGCACCTGTCCTGCTACATGCGCCACTGCGCAAAATCTGTATCTCCAAATCAAAGACGCACTGTAAAACCTTAATCCCAATAAGGCAAGTGTATCAGACGGCATCCCCAACAAACTTTTGAAAGAATGTGCCGAGAGACTGGCAGAACCACTGGCCATCCTTCTATCAAAGTCCTTTAGTCATGGGCTGGTACCGCGAGACTGGAAAAGGACCAACATCACGCACATCTACAAAAAGAAAGGATAGGCTTTCAGCACTGAACTACCGTCCAGTGAGACTTTTCCCTTGTGTAAGTAAGATTTGGAAAGGGTCTCCCTGGCAGAACTTAATCAGGAACTTGATGAACTTGGCATCTCCGACGACACTCAACACAGCTTTGTGCCCGGTAGGTCGTGCATGACGAACCACCTTATTACTAGAAACCAATGGACAAAGGCAGTCGATGAGGGTAAGGCGATCGACATCTTCTTTGCTGACGTTAAAAAGCCCTTCGATACGGCGGTTCGTGGCATCCTTATCAACGACCTGTGCTCACGCGGCGTTAGTGTTGAAATGGTTAGATGGATCTCCAGCTTTTTAGAAGACAGAGAGCAGAGAGTTATTGCTAATGGAGAAGCCTCTGAATGATTCCCTGTTACTTCTGGTGTCACAAGGCTCAGTGCTTGGCCCGAAGCTGTTTGCCCTTTACACAAGTGAATCACATGCACTTCTCCAGGGCGACTGCTACAAATTTGCAGACGATGTCAAAGACCCTGAAAAAATGAACGAAAGGAGCAATGTTAACCAGCTTCAAAATAAAATCAATTTTTTCCAAGCCTGGTACACTGCCACTGCCATGAGGCTCCACTACGAAAAGAGATTTGTTCATAAGGTTTTCATCCGGCTACTTGTGGAGTTCTTCAATGCAGTATGGGCTCCCTGGTTACAGCGAGACATTCAGTTGTTGGAGAGCACGCAGAGACTCGATTCTCACGTACTCATGAAGGACAAGGTGGGTTATGAGGAGCGGTTGAGTCTGTCTAGGCAGCTAACTCTGGAACAGAGACGAAAGAGCGGCATGCTTATTGAATGCTTCAAAATTCTAAAGAAACAGTACATACTGGACCCAAATGAGTTCTTTACAATGGCCACCACCACTAACTTGAGGGAACTCTCTCAAGCTACACAAGCCACATAGTAGACTTAATGCGCAGAAATACTTTTTCTCTGTTGCCATTATCGATGAGTGGAACAATCTTTCAGACGATCTGTGTAGGGCCAGCTCAACTAACTGCTTCAAGGCAATGTTGGACAGGCACATGGCGCAGCATTAACTCCCCCACATGGTATGGCTACAAGTCACGGACTTTGCTGTATTATGAACTAAACTAAACTAAACTATTTTAAATCATGGACTTATATACTATGTGTGATGGACTCGACACTCAACGCTCCTGCCTGGCCTTGGCCTCATTTCAACCTAGATCAACGTGCATACTCACATTGACATCACTTCCCTTCTGGCAGCCTGCGTGGTATCCATTTTGTAAGGTTGGAAGTGGAGTGTTTTTGACGATGTGGTCGTTCACTACGTCAAAATGTATCGGACCTCAGAAATGACCATCACTGTTCAAACTCAAGTTTAATGCTGGTATGGAACGTGCAGCGGTCAATGTATTGCATGAAAGATCAGCAGGTGGCTGTAGAATTTAATCGATCCATGCATACGGTATGGTTACCTAGCTAACTTAGATGAAAGATGAAGACGTATATTTTCCAACAAGGGTAGTTAAACAGTTATTTTAATTAGGAGCTAAGCTACGGCAGTTTATCTAGATTGTAGCGCTGTGATTTTTGCGTCGTTTTACGACAAGCTCCATCTTCAAATTGCTGCAGTACCCGTTCTTATGCTGCTAGGTAGATGCGATTAACCTTAGAACATAATTAAGATGTACATTTCCATCAAGGGAATTATAATGATTTATATTAATTACGAAGTAATCTACGGCTGTTTATGTACATTCAGTGTTGTGATTTTCGTGTCGTTTTACCTCAAATTTTTGTGTCATTTACATTCTAATGCTGATAAATGGATGTGATTTGAATTAGATGAAAGATAAAGACGTGTATTTTCCAACAGGGGTAATTAAAACGATTTATTTTAATTAGGATCGCCATTGCAGTAGTTTAACGATGGAACTTGTCCTAAAACGATGTAATAATCACAGCTGTACAACGTAGATAACCTGCTGTAGCTTAGCTCCTAATTAAAATAAATCGTTTTAATTACCCTTGTTGGAAGATATACATCTTCATCTTTATTCTTAGCCTAATCGCCCTCATGTATCGTAATTAAAACAGATTGAACGTGTGAAACAGCACACAAAAATCAGTGCTACCACATAGATAAACTGTCGTAGCTTAGCTCCTAATTAAAATCAATCGTTTTAATTACCCACGTTGGAAAATATACATCTTCATCTTTCACCTAAGTTTAATCATATTTATTATCTTAGTTAGAACGAATATTGCAGCAGTTTAAAGGTAGAACTTATCGTAAAATGATGCAGAAAGCACAGCACTACAATGTAGAAAAACTGTTGTAGCTTATTAGAAAATTAATATAAATTGATGTAATTACCCTTGTTAAAAAAAATACGTCTTCATCTTTCATCTAAGCCTATTACATTTATCTATCTTATTAGTACGGCTACTGCAGCAATTTAAAGATGGAACTTGAGGCAAACAGATGCAAAAATAACAGTGCTGCAATCTACATAAACTGCCGTAGATTAGCTCCTAATTAATATGAATCATTATAATTACCCTTGTTGGAAAAGATACATCTTCATATTTTGTATAATCCTAATCACAACCATTTATCTTAATTAGTACAGTTATTGCAGCAGCTTAAAGATGGCACTTGTCGTAAAATAACACTAAAAGCACAGTGCTACAAAGTAGAAAACTGCCATAGCTTAGTGTAAGCACCTAGAAAAATTATGCAATCCTTTGAAAAACATTGTTCCACCCCTAGAATCACTAGGGACTCTTTCGATTCTTTAATCTGGTGCCAAAAGGAAGTTATCCTGCAAAGTTTCAACCCTGGCTGAATTAATGAATTTTTCACCCCCATTTTGGGTTTATTATTCCTGTACTAAAATGGGAAACGCTATTATTAGTTAGTTACGTGACAGGAATTGGCAGTCAGCCATGCCACCAGCACAGTCAGACCAGAGGTGATGTCATCCTACGCAGACCAGAAGTTGTGCAGTAGATACTGTGCAGAACTGGAATTGGTGCAGTAACTCCCCTATGCCACTACTGCCACATAGTTCCCTTTTTTCCACACGTATGACATCACACTCTGACTTCACTTCCTGCTCCATTTCTGCATTCTAGTTCCATCATACCGCTCTTATACCATAGATGTAAACCAACACACCACACCAAATAGGTGGATTAAATAATTGTATTATGCATTCTACCAAAATAACAGTAGTAACTAATGAACATAAAACCGGGCAAAAAAATATTTGACTACCCTTTACTGTGCCACTGTTTGTTTATAGTCAAAGTTAGTGCCTCAGATTTTAAGGATATTCGGGCTTGATATTAGTGTTTTCTGTCAAGCTTGTTGACAACCTATGGACTGCTCTAGACAAACGACAGTTCCTGAGTATTTCATTTTTACTCCTGAATTTTATAAAGCAGTGAAGTTGAAAAACTTGGGTTATACCCTATTTCGTTACATTGCTAATACAACAATGCATTCCCACTCAAATCTAATGTGGCAGATCTTTTAGTTGATGAGCCACTGCATTTGGTAAGGCACAGCATTTTCAAGGCAAAAGCTAAAAACACAGTTATGTTACAAAATATAGATACGTCATTGCATGAAATTCAATAAATATGGAGAGGTATCAGCAAATAGATTATAGACCAATCAAAAGTACGTAAATGAGAATGACAGCCACTATGTTATAGCTTATAAGAATTGAGTGAGCACTCATTCAGTTTCAGTCTGTCTTTCCTCCAAATCAACCAACAACTTCCATTAACAGTTCAGACAATTTATGCGGAAAGAAATATATGCATTAAACAGGTGTCTGTGGTAACCGTTGGATTTGATTCTGTGCAGTGTCACCCTCAGATATGTTAATTACCAATCAATAATCAACATTTTTTTTACCTGTCTATATTTTCAGATTCGATTTTATTTCTCCCAGAAACGAACTGTATGCCTCATTTCACTCGGACTATTCTGTTACTGGTGTTGGATTTGAGGCTGTGTGGATGGCTGTGGACATATCACTGTGCCCACTGTATATCAGTAACATAACTGCAGGCACATTGCAAAGCATCAATTACCCTAGCAGCTATATTAGCTCTCTCAACTGTGAAACTGATGTAACTGTATCTGAAGGCAAACGAATCTGGCTTGAATTTCAACGTTTCCATGTTGGAACTCCGTCGCAGGAAAAGTCTTGTGACAATGACTTTGTGCAGGTCGTTTTAGGAACTGACGAGCGCAAATTGACTTTATGTGGCAATATGACGGATCAGCCGATAAATCTTAAATTTCTTACATATGGGAATCATCTCAAACTCCGCTTTCATTCAGATTCTCAAGGAACGTTTGCAGGATATTTTGCAAAATTCAGGCAAGGTAAATACGAGAAAATTTTATTATATTAATTTTTCTGCTCCTTTTTAAATTTCGAAATAGGGCTTTGAAATGCTACAAACAGTTACAAATGCTTACTAAATGTGTCCATTACCAATGTGACCCTGTTTGAAATCTTCTCAACGTTGCCCAACATTCTGTTGGATATACTTAGAAAACGCTCAAGGTAGCAGGTGAGAGGTCTCAGAATTTGTAACTGTTTCAAACCTTAAGGTTGGTAGAGAGTTTCAGTGCGAGAGTAAATTTTCATTGAAGTAATTACGTATTCAGCTTTGCATGTTTACCTTCTTCTCTAGGTATGAAATAAAATTGTGCTTAGTGAGTTAACTATTGTAATGTTTATTTTGGGAATTTCAAAAAAAGTAGTCCCCCCCCCCCATTATGCTGTCTTAAATATTTAACAATTTATTGTGTAACTGCTAATAATTTTAGGCGAAATAAATTAACCCTTCTACAGGGAATTTTCTTTTAAAAAGAAAATTTGTCATTTTCATTACTTTGTAAACCATTCATTGTCACACTGTACTGTAACGTGTTGTAAGGTTCTGTACGGTACAGTTATTGTTGAAAGCCTTCAGTAAATACTCCACATCCCTATAGAAATTTTCAGTGAAAGGCTCAAATTGACGAATTCGCATTAACCTTGTGAATTACAATGTCGAACTTTAATCGTATTTGCTACGTCGGCAGGTATTCCTTTACCTTCTACATTACAATTTCTTTCATGCCTCGTACCAGTTGTTCAGCAATCCAGTACTTAGTGCATTACCTACGATTTTATTTCAATCGTGTCTCCCAACTCTCCAAACTATGTTCCTTTCCTTTTACCTAACCTGCGGTATCCAATGGGCATGCAAAATGTTCTGGGGTATGAAGAAAAAAGTATAAGATTGATTGGAGAAGACTAATTTATCGTCACTTACAAATTAATTGTTATTTACGAATGAAGATAAATCTAACCTTTATATTACTGTATACTGCTACGACTTAAACTAACACATAAATTATTAGTTATTACTTCATTCACATGGCAGGGAGGTGTGTAGTACGAAGGTATAGAGACGCGATTGATGTGTCGAAAGAAGGGATAAATTGTCAGCAATCACAAACATAGGGAAAAAAAAAATTGAAAGCACCACAGTGCTAAATGTGGCGTTTCTGTCCATGCCTGTTAGTAACTGCTGTTACTGTATTGTTTGATGCAGTCACCCATGTTAAAGCGAATTTTATAATGCCTGATATTTCCACTATAGTTTTCATATTTTTAAACCAAATTTTGTGTATGGGCCTTATAGAGATTGGTAAACATGCATACCAAAGTTAATTAAAATCCATAGGATCAGATCAGAAATCTGGACCTGAGCTGGAATCGCGAAACTAGTGTTTATCTTCTGTTTCGGGATTGGTTACAGACATTTTTACACAGTTCATTCAACAACAGGAGAGTGCGTAGACCCCTGAAAAGACAGGGGCAAACTTCTGGTAAAGCAAGAGCTGATAAATGGATTCTTGTTCATAAGATGTATTAGTGTCCATGCTGAACTATCACTGCATATCCCATCCCTTGTCACAAGGTTGTCGGGAGAGAAGCTGTGGGTTTTGTTTTTCCAACTCCAAGGCAGTTGATTCAACATTCAGTGCACGTCACTGATCTATAAAAAAAACTATTCGTCCCTACACTTCCCTTCGCCAGGATCGAACCCGGGTCAGTAAGAAGCCAGAGATTTGCAGCCAGGACCAAGACACCTACGAATCTGATGCCTCAGTGCTCGCGGCTGCCCGTGCACCCACACACATGTATAACAGATGTTGAACACACCTCCCTTTCCACCCCCCCCCCGATACCAACACCTTCTCACTAAGAAAATAATTGTAGATTCAGTAAATCGAAGTGAATTTGTAGTGTGTCACTCCTTGTGTGTATTTATTATAGCAGTTAAATGAGAGTTACGAAATTGATCTTTCATTGTGTATCCTAAAATTATGTAACCTAAAATTCCTTTCGCCAGTTTGGAATGTTGAAAACTCTTTTAAGTATTACACACATATTGAACACACCGCCCTCTTCCACCCCCACTCCCGCACCTTCTCACGAAGAAAGTTTTCAACTCAGTAATTTGTGGTGTGTCACCCCTAAATTTGTATTTTATGGCAGTTAAATGTGAGTTACGAAATTAACACGGCCAGCAGGCCGAGTATATTAGAGTTCGTGTTAGAATTTTCAAAAAGTAGACAGGAGGTGGAGGGGGAGCGGCTAACAATATCAAAAGGGTACAATGCTGCAACATGTAACAATGGTTCAATAAAGAGGCAAGGCGCACAAGATCGGATTAGAGCTCTCTCGAACAAGATGCGACGATGTTTTGGGCACGGGGAAAGTAACGCTGTTGTTGTACCTTGTTTGAGTTAGAATTGGTGGTCTTCCAGCTCTGAAATCTAGACACACGCTAGTGTGTCGCGCCAAGTTAGGCAACAATCATCACAACAAACATCACATCAATTCAATTGTCGAGGTTGTAAACCATTGTAGCGCGGCGCCATAGCGTCAGTGTCTTATATCTTGAAGCATAGTTGAGCACATTTCAGGTGCTTGAGGAAAAATAATAATGCGGTACAAAAGCTTAAATTGTGTTGAAATCAAGAGCAATGACCCACCTGACAAAAATTAACTCGTGTAGGAATGCCAGATAAGTTGCTTTCAATGCAAAATCGTACCCTCAATAACGTTGTAAATGTGTTACTAGTTACTAGCTTGCTACTAGCTAGTCCGCTCATCCCCATGTTCATTTCCATAGGGTGATTATTCATCGATACCGAGATAACGGGAAGGCTTCCAGCTATGAAATTGGACGAATGGCTGCAGTAAGATACGAACCTTTTATGGTTTGGAGCTTAGGGGTGTAACGAGGATGGCGTGGGATGGCGCGTAAGTACGAAAATATTGTTATAACCATTGTTAGTATTGTCAGCATCGTCTCTCATTGGACAGCCGAAGTTCGGACAATGACAACGTGTATACTAACGTTCGTGCCTAGACACACACTAGTGTAGCACGATAAATCTAAACAACGTTGCCAAAGAAATTGTATTCACGTCCAATTCACGGAAAATAAACCAACTCTAAAAACAAAGCAAAATAAACAAAGCCAAAAACTGGTGAAGAGGCCACCAAGTTGAGAGTGGTTCGGCTCTTCAAAGGAGTGATATCAACACACCAAAACTAACGAAATAAAACAAATTATAACAAAATTAAAACCAGACCCAAAATTTATAAAGAGGTGACCAAGTAGAAAATGGTTCGACCTATAGGCAAAAGGTAGTAGCAAATTGTTGAAAACCAATTTCTTGTTGACGTGCCATTTTATTACACATCTGCACGGTAGTGGAGTTGAGTCTAATACACAATTTTAAAAAAAAGGACTGATATCATGTCAAAAACCAAAGCTGGTAAAAGGGGTCGCCAAGTTCCGAATGGTTCTGCCCTTCAAAGGAGTGATATCAACACACCAAAACATTCGCCAACTTAATCGCACCGAATAATACTTTGGACGTTAAATGAAAACTAGAATATTGCTACCGAAATTTCATTTAACCTTTGAACTATTAAGCAGAGAGATTCAGGCAAATGTTTTGGTGTGTTGATATCACTCCTTT
>JAHWFP010265465.1:28676-45676 GCA_023313725.1 Lithobius niger
TCAACACACCAAAACATTCGCCAACTTAATCGCACCGAATAATACTTTGGACGTTAAATGAAAACTTGAACATTGCTACCGAAAGTAGCAATGTTCTAGTTTTCATTTAACCTTCGAATTATTAGGCGGTGCGATTAACTTGGCGAATGTTTTGGTGTGTTGATATCACTCCTTTGAAGGGCAAAACCATTCGGAACTTGGCGGCCCCTTTTACCAGTTTTGGGTTTTGACATGATAAATCTGTAACTCGTTGAGAACCAAAGTGAAACGGTCGTGGTATTCACTTAAATCTTCCCGTTTTAAACCTTAGGGTACTAAGTCTATAATAAAAATTGGGTGGCCATTACAACTGAATGGCTTGTTTAGTTCTTCAATGTGGGCGTCGGGAGGCCAGTTAAATTATTTGATACGATAAATGCATCTGCTTGCAATAATCCTGAATCAACTACCCATCGAGATAACACATGGTAAAAACAGACACACACTAGTGTGTTGCTATCAAATAAGAGACATGGAACAAACCTTGTGCAGAACATGAAAATAAATACGCAATTCTAATCTTTCGTTTTTTCGCATCAAAGTTGCGTGGCAGTGGACATACCGCACACTTGATAGACCACACCCTACCAATTACAATAAAAAGGAAGCGAAAAAAGTCAAAAAAATTAACTGAACAAAACACGCCTTCGCGGTTCAGAAAAAAAAAACATTAGAGCTCGTATCCCCATACTCACAGCTGTGAAGGTCACGAATAAAAACGGATTGGAGTTCACTCGAGCGCAACAAACTATAATTCGAACTCCAATTCCAGGGAACAAGGATTGTGACATGCTAGCCTTCGTGCACACGTATACTTCTACATCACTAATAAAATGAAACGGTTGGATATTTCGCACACAAAAATAGACACACAAGACACTTCTTTACAAGATATTGAAATAGGCAGATAATCTTAAGTTGCAGGTTATTCCCACACTTTTAAACAATGAAGCGTAAAGTTGTTCCCATACTTTTAAACAATGAAATGTTAAGTTATTCCCATACTTGTACTCCCACTTTTAAACAACGCTTTAACCTCGAATGCCGTGAAAGATAAGTAATTTTGGACTAGACTTTGACTTTATTGAGCTGAAAGACCCCAAAGGTCATGCACTTAGAACTAAGCTACTTAACTAGCTTAACCTAATTTAAAACTATAACAACTCGAAAACCATTTTGGAGCCACACTTTTAAACAATGGAAACCTAAAAAGTAGGGTTACAAGTTTCAGTTAAGTTTAGTTTTTAAACTAATGTTGTAATTGTCAAATTAATTGTTGCCTGGTTAACTCGGACGTGTACTTACTCATCCATTCTTAAGAGCTATTTGTGTAGACATTTGTCAATAGTCCTTACCACTGAGTATTCGTTTTGAAAGAATTTGCTGTCGGCCTAGTAAACGCAATTCCTAAACAAATTTGGACTGGTTACACACCATGTCATAATATAACTACTGGCCCTACTAAACGATTTCAATCACGTCTAGTAGCACAGTGGTTCAGACAAACCAGTGGCCTCGATTATGATGGAAGTCTTTAGCCCAGTGGTAAACTTTGTGTTGATAAAATTTTTCTTTAAACTGGTGTATTCAATGCTTCGGTGTGTCTGTGTTTGGGCTGGGGTTAGTGGATAGTAAAAAGACATACAGAAATTAGTGCGGTATGGGGCGTCTTTCTGTAAGATTTTTGTGCTAAAATTGAGTTTTCTACTGGATTGAGTTGTTTTGCGGCTAAAGTAATTGAAAATGATGGGGTTCAAATTTTCTGACCCCTCCATTACCATTGGTAGGGTGGGGGAGAGTGTTGTTACTTGATGAGAACTAACACTACCATACCAATGTATACAAAATAATAATCTCTCTGAGAATAATAGATGGTCTCCATGAACCTGGATTATTTTATGGGACTTACAATATAGATCTTCTTAATGAGTGACCACAAGTCCATATCGCTCCCGAAGGATGTCAGAATTGACATGGAGCTTGGTATCAATGAACCTATATCTTGTCACAATAAATATTCAGTTACGACATATTTATTTTAGCTTAAAAGGCTACATAGGAGGATACAATTCACTTACAGCATCCTCGTGTGCATCGCTCTTCACTACATTTTCACAATCACCAGTACAGCAGTGGAGTGCTGCAAGGAAGACTGTTCGTGAACAAGTGCACTTTCATTTGAACCTTGATTTAGATGCAGATGTGGTTAATTCAATAACATCTAGAGAAGCAGGGAGATTTACACCCCTTGGGGGAAGGTAAGCCCTTCCTGAACATTCCAACAATTTTGTTTAACACTGGTAGAATCGGACAGTTAGTAGTGTACGACTTATCGTGCATGGCTACATAATTTGCTCGTATGGTATGATGCAATAATGCACCTCGAGTAGGAAGTAATATAAAATCTCCTTAGCTCTTGGAACAAAACAACAGCAACTTCAATGTTGGCAGGGTTATGGGACCTTTAGGGCACTACACTCTGCAGACAAACTTCTCCACTTGAATTGTGGTGATATCTCCCCACTGACCAGTTCAGTTGGGATAGAATCTTCACCTAATTCACAGAAGCAGTCAATGACAGGGTCATCCAAACTCACCTTCAGAGAGGCACCAACCCAGGTTTTCTTGGTGATCTCCACAAATTTACAACCCCAGCCAGAATAACTGAATGCCCCTCAGTCCCTTACATTTATGCTGTAAATCACTTTTACTTTCTCTTTCGCATCATTTTCTTTGCACGTCGTGCTCTTGCCTGTTAAAAATTTAAGATGGGTGCGAGCTCCAACTCTGTCATGGGAGACAGGTCAAGGAGAAGTATTAGAACGTCAGTGTCTGGTGACAAAACACATACTTCTTGCCAATCACTCTCAGTTACAGAAGCATGAACTTGATGTGGAATCAGTGTGTCAGCCTCTTCATGTGAATGAGTCACTTTATCACTGTTACTTTTGATCTTGGTGTCATACACGACGAGCAGCTTGAATGCACTGTTGCTGGAGTAGCATCTCCTTGAGAAATGGTTAGTTTCATTTCAGGATGGCTCTCAAGTTCTTTTAAAGTCGTTGCTGTTTTCTATCGTCTTGTTCTTCAAAGACTGATCCAGATCAAAGACCACTCGACCCGCACTGTTCACTGATCAGACCCAAGAGCAAGAGTTCAATGGGTTCAAATATCACTGTGGAATGGTTGGATTAAGTCCAGATAAAAGTTCTCTTGACTGACTTGTTACCACCAAACCTTATCTCGCTCTTATAGTGAAGCAGCACCTCTACAGCTTCCTCATATCCTTCAATTTTTTAGTTCGAACCGAACAGTACCAGGTTTCAGGTGATGATGCAGTGAGACCCAGACCAAATGCTCCAGAGTTCCAACACTCCATTGAGTTGCATTATGAGGGTAATCCATTCACAGTAGTCTCCTTTGAAGAATCTCCTTTCATCAGCCATTATGGCATTTTGCATTTTTCAAAAAAGGGTCAAAGGTCTTTTGTAGAGTTCGTTAGGGAAAGATTGCTGCCGACATCAAAGATATCAGTTTGGGACACAATGAAGAAGCTCAAGCTTAAGCTGTTTGGAAACTGGATAACAAAAACTGGGGTCCTACTGGCTGACAAAGTTACCAAGTGATGAGCGAGAATTACTTCCCAGATTTCTCATCATCCAAGAATGCCAGCCTGAGCTGGTCCTAAAACTTGAGGAGACAATTGGTGAATACGAAATGTTGATGGTGCTACTATCCCTTTGTGCTGTTGATGGCTCTCTGTACATTCCCGTAGACAAGGCCTGTCTGATGCATGCAATTGAAGACACAAAGGCTGCATTCACTTGACTCTGCCCCTCACCTCGATAAATGAGGGCTTATCCTCCATATAAAGTTCACATTTTCGACACCATATAGCTGTACAACAGAGCTTGAAGAAATGATAGCCACACTGCTGAGTTTCGAGTCGCGACCGTTTGACCAATTTTCCGTAAACTCTGACCATGAAGAAGCTTTCAGACCATGAAGCAGCATGCATCAAGCATATTGAGTAGATGATATTTGATTACAATCAGGATCGAGTGGTCTTTGATCGTTATCTGGATCCGTCTTTGAAGAACAAGACTCCAGAAAAGAGCAACGACATCCACAGAATTTCAGGTCTTTCCTTAAATAACACTAACCATATCTCTCAAGGAGATTTTATCTATCTCAGGGCCAAAGATAGCTTTACCTACACGTTTGCTCAATCGTTACTAAAACACTACTCTAGTAACAGTGCATTCAAGCTGGTCGTCATGTATGACTCCAAGATCAAGAGCCACAGTGATGAAGTGACTCGTTCCCATGAAGATGCTGACCCACTGATGCCACATCAAGTTTTTGCTTCTGTAACTGAGAGTGAGTGGCAAGAAATATGTGTTCGGTCAACTGACACTGACGTTCTAATACTTCTCCTTGACCTGTCTCGCATGACAGAATTGGAGCTCCCACCCATCTTAAGGTTTTAACAGGAAAGAGCATGACATACCAAGAAATTGACGTGAATGAGCGAGTAAAAGTGATAGACAACATAAATGTAAGAGACTGATGGCATTCACAATTTTTCTGGTGCTGACGAGGGATGGTAAATTTGTGGGTAACAACAAAAAGACCCGAGTTGATGCATCTCTGAAGCTGGGTGAGGATGACTTTCTCAGTGACTGCTTCCACGAATTGGGTGACGATTCTAACCCAAGTGTATTGGTCAGTGGGGAGCTGCACCACAATTCATGTCTTTGGAGAAGTTCGTCTGCAGTGTGTAGTGCCCTAAAGGTCCCATAACCCTGCCAACATTGAAATGGTATCTGTTCGTTCCAAGAACTTAAGAGGATAAATATTATATTACCTATTACTCGAGCTGCTTTATTGCATCAAATCACACGAGCAAATTACATCACCATGCGCGATAAGTCGTACATTACCAACTGTCGGCTCTACCGCCATTGAACAAAATGGTTGGAATATTAAGGAAGGAGCTTTTATCCCCTAAGGTATTTAAATCTCCCAGCTCCTCGAGATGTTATTTAGCTTACCACAGGTGCATGTAAATCAGTGTTCAAAGGAACTCTTACTTGTTTCACGAACAGTCTTCCTTGCACCCCACTCCGTAAGTGCTGTGCTGGTGGCTGTGAAAATGTAGTAAAGAGTGATGCACACGAAGTTGATGTAAGTGAATAGTATCCTACTGGTGACTTTTTAAGCAAAATAAATATGTTATAACTGAATATTTATGGAATTGTTACAAGGTATAGGTTCATTGATACCAAGATCCGTGTCAATCCTAACATCCTTCGCGAGCAATGTGGACTTTTGGTCATTCACTATGTAGTACAATATGAAGATCTACATTGTTAAGTTTCATAAAATAATCCAGGTTCATGGAGACCATTTATTATTCGCAGAGAAAATCTATAATCTATATTGTAATTCCTATTCTCAGAGAGAGTATTATTTTGTATACATTGGCAGTGTTAGTGCTCATCAAGCAACAACACCCTTCCCCAACCCGACCAATGGGGATCGAGGTGTCAGAAAATGTGGACCCCCATCAGTTTCCATTACTTTAGCCCCAAAACAACTCAATCCAGTAGAAAAATCAATTTTACCACAAAAATCCTACAGAAGCCATTTTTATGACATTTCATACCGCACTAAATGCTACTGGCATTTTTTTTCGCATGTATCCGTAGGTTAAAACATATTCATCATATTTTTTACGTTGGTTATCCCTGAAAATAGTTACGACCATTTGTTTCACATTTGGACGCATGCGAACACGTCCCAAACTGAGAAAAAGAGGAACGTAACAGAAATATTATCATGGACACGCCTTCAAGTCCTACAGGCTCTCCTTCATGATGCTCCTGATATGACGTGTTAAAATCTACTTCATTCTTTTTTTGAAATTTAGTTAAGGTATTCTAATGTTTAATTTTTTTAGTAGTATTTTTTTATTAGTATTTGGTATGGGGAAAAAGAAAACTTAATGAAATGTTAACCAATGAAAAGATCATATCTCGTTATTTGAGGCAAAATGCAATATGTGTTAAAGTTTAAAGACAAAGGTTGCGATTTAGGCCAAGAAGCAAAGTTGCTTTCTCTCCTTGTATGCTTGTCTATGACCTTTAGGTGTCACTGAAAAAGTCTAAGTAGCTACTAAGCATGAGTGAAACCTGCAACCAGGACTGCACCCGGTACCTCAGGGTTAAGTTTATAAAACAAAACTATGCTAGAAAAATTGTAGAAAATAGATTTCCGATTCTCGGACATACTTAAACAGTTCAAAAGATTTACTTTTATTTGTGCTTTTCAAACGTATACTTTTTATTTTAGATTCATGTTGAGGCGTAAGAAATTCTTAACCTGTTCCAGTTGGTTACGAGTGATGGTCAGATTTTAGAATCTTGTCCAAAACATAATGGATTACATTGACTAATTTCTAATTTTCTTTTCAAGTGTAGATCATCAACTTATCATTAGCCATTCTGAGGTTAAGAAATATGAACCAAAAATGAAATAAAAAGCATAGTGTCTCACAAAGTTTAATATTGTCAAAAAAAGTTTAAGGTTCAAATCTTGACTAACTTACAAAATTATTAGTAGGTTTATAAAAAAACACGGTTTTTAAATTAAATTAAATTTATGATTTTTAAATGGACTGCTTACTTTTTTTATATCTGTGATTACTTTACGAAAAAAAAATATCTCGTTACTTCAGCTTGAATCATTTGAAGGGTTTTGATTTTTTTAAGGTTTGCTTCAAGATATGATGGATTACAGTGACAGACTAAAGTGGAATTAAAAATTATGTGCGACGGATTGTATCTACATGACTCTTACTTCAATTCTTGCCCAAAACTCAAAGTACAATCATAAGAGAGTACGAGAAAAACGACAAAAATACAAAAAGAAATTTTTATTCAAACCTATTCAAACCTGCTCACGTAAACAAGAATTTTACGAACAACGTGAACGAATAAAAAAAGCTAAGAAAATACAATATGCGGACTTACTACACTACACAGAAATCCATGTTGGGTTACAGCTCTTTTATACGGGGTGTCCCAAAAGTCCGAGTCCTCCCTCACAACTTTTGAAAGGATTGAATGAAGACAGTGAAACCCTGGCAATGTTGGTTTGGTTAAAGGATCTACCTTTTTGTACAACCGGCATTTCGCCTGCCCCCCTCCCCTTGGTTGGGGGCCCATGGGCCCCAACCTAGAAATTTCCAATGGTATGGGCGGTAAAGGAATACCTTATTTGAAAGGTCTTCATTAGGGGAGTAAAATGCCACAATGATTGCATCGATACGATGAGCACATCCAAAATGGCGGCCATTCAACCATTAGGATTTTCCTCTGCATCCTATGTGTTACTCAGGCTAAAGACGTCGCAAAGGGACGTAGGTGGCAGCAAAATGCTTCCTCAATTTGATTGGATTACACCCACAAGGTCGTTTGCAGTTTGAAACCCAAAGTCTGGGTCACAGTTACCCCCACCCCCTCGGCCTCTCTTTTAATAATAATCTGACCAATATTGCTTCGCTACTGGCGAACGACACATAAAACTCGATGGTGAACGTTTTCCATTAGTTAAACATTGTGTTCATTAAACGTTCAAAGGATTGAAAGGAATTACTAATGTTAAGGTACATGCTCATGGACCTCACTTCTTAGAGAGAGCTGGGGGGGGGAGCACTGAGGCCCACACTCTGGATTTCAAACTGCAGAAGACGTTGTGGGTGCAATCCAACTAAATTGAACGAAGCATTTTGCTGCCACGTACATCCCTTTACGATGTCTTTAGCTTGAATAACGAATATGGATACAGAGGAAAATCGTAATGTTTGACCGGCCGCCATTTTGGATGGGCTCATCATATCGAAGCTCTCATTGCGGCATTTTAGTCGCCTAATGTAGACCTTTCAAATAAAGTATTCCTTTACCCCCATTCCATTGGAAATTTCTGAGTTGGTGCCCCTGGGGGACCCCAGGGGGGGGGGGCAGGCAAAATGCCGGTTATACACAAAAGAAGTTCCCAGACCAACCAGACCAACATTGCCAGGGTTTCACTTTCTTCATTCAACCCCTTCAAAAGTTCTGAGGGGGGACTGGGACTTTTGGGACACCCTGTATAATAAATTCAATTCAATTCAACTATATTCATATTTCAACATTATTTAACTTGGCTATTAAAGCATGCGTTTTGTAAATAAATAGTCCATTTTATCATAACTAGCTGTAATTTTTTTGCCATTGTCCAACATAATTATAAACATGTCATTAATCCAACTGGGAACTTACCTCGAAATAGGGTGTTTTCGTTTGGTTTGGTTATACCATACACGTATGGTTCTCTTCATGAACTCCAAACAATGCACCATTGTTACAAAGCCATTGTAGGCAGAACCCACTAGTAAGTTCTTGCAAAACTTTCTGTTGAGTTCTGCCAACAATGTAGCAAGGAAAGTTATGCTGAAAACTAAAACAAATTTATTATTGTTGGATTAAGGAAAAAATTGTCATCCTGACCTGTAGGATTCATCGCTCCGTAAATAAACTAAACTAATTCTCATTTGCCTTGTTTGCTGAAGGAAAACTTCCGACTCAAGCAACAGTGCTTAGACAATAATAGTTTAAACTACTTTACAAGAGTTATGTTACAATAGTCGTATTGTAGTGTGAAGGGGTATTTAGGAATCAAGCTACAACGCATTGACACAAGCAAATCTTTGCTTACTATTATTTGTTTTTAATACTTATACTTTTCAAAAATCCCACTTTCCCAAGCGGTTCCCACAGGAAATCTCCCATCAGTCTGGTATCTCATGTTGGTGGATAGCTCTCATCCTACTCGATGAAGATTGGCTCCCAACCCACGGATATTTATGTCTGTTGTTCCTCAACTTTAGATTAACAGGGAAGCCTAATGATAGCCATGCTACCATAACCATCTGTCATATTTTCATTGTTTTTAATTTATTTTTTGAATGTACAGCTACCAAATACACGTTTATTTATCACTAATCGAGCTAATTTCACTCTCCATCTGGTAATTACACGTTTATTGTGGTATCGCATCAGTGTTCAAGACGTCGGAGACATCCGTCATCGTACTAGCAATAGGCTATTCTACGACAAATAACCCAGTTAGCCATCAGTGGTTCTGTTTTATGAGTTGTTACACGATTCTAAAGCACTCTTTCAAGCAGCAAAACTCAATAACGAATAACCCCATCTGCCAACCCTTAATTTTTCTTTAATGGTTTGTGGCTGAAGGGACTATTGATCGTTGAGTTTCGTTGCTTGAACAGCGATGGGGCACTTCGGCATCGAGTAACAATCCATGAAAATGAACAGAGAATCCTTCACCAAACAAGCAATAACACTGCAGCAATGCAGCCACTACTCGAGCCACATGCAGTTACTATGGAGCCCGGACATCGGATGCGAGTGCCCAGTGGGCCACTTTTGGTAAACAGTACTTACCAAAAGTGGTCCTCTCGACACTCTAAGAACAAATAGTTTAGGCTGTAGAGAGAGTTTATAATGTATTTCTCGATTCCAGCTGAGGTCCAGATTTCCGATATGCTCAGACAAATTTTACTTTTGTTATACATGTTTACCCAAGACTTATAGGGCCTACATACCGAATTTGATTAAAAAATATTAAACTAAGGTGGTGGTATTAGGCATAATAATTTTCGCTTTAATATGCAAAATTTTTTTTTTAATTTACATAAACCAGTGGTTTTTTTAACATACTGGAAACTGTCAGTGAAAACATTATGATTATTGTTTCCACGAGACTTTAGCTTAAAAAATGCCTAATTTAATAATCAAAATCATACCTAAAATTGTGTCAAATTATACAGAGTGGTCCACAAAAAACTGACGACCCAAAATTTTCTAAGTCTAACTTTTCTAGTTAGCATCCCTCAGAACCAGGAGAAGACAGAAATCAAACTAATGAAACGGGACGATTTCTGTCTTCTCCTGGTTCTGAGGGGTGCTAATTAGAAAAGTTGGACTTAGCAAATTTTAGTTCGTCAGTTTTTTGTGGACCACCCTGTATATCTTAGGATAGCTGGTTATTAACCATTGGAGCAATGGCAGTTGTCGTTTAAATTGTCAATTTAACACCTTATAAGAAATACGAACCTTGAGCAAAATTGAGTAATTGGCACCATTCTCTGTTCACAAATTAGAACGTCGATGTGTTACGAATTCTGTGTTTATGTTACTGGATAAAGCTGAAAACGTCTGTAACACCAGGACCCACATAAGTGTAAAGTGTGAACTATAGTTTATGTCGGTCTTATCAGTAATCTTGAAATACTGCGTTGGACAAAGGAGAGACTGGCAAAGATTTTCAAAGTTCATAGCCTATGCCTACTCTCTTTACAAATACGGTTTGGTAATTTTTAAGTCCATACTTTATCGACAAGTTCACGACATACTTGTTGTGTTACTTGATGATTTTTCCTCTATTCCATACGATGAATAGTGTAACCATAAAAACTGGGGGTATTGCGTCTTTGAAATTAAAGCCTGGCAACCTGTAGTCTTCTTACGATGTAATTCATTAGGTATTGACAAACCCCCGCATAATTAAATCAAAGAGATCTTATTATTGCGAAGATAATATTATCCAAGTTTAATTTCGATCCTATTACACTGCTGTGTTTGTTTTTTTATTTTACAGTGAACAGTCTCAAAGACAATAGTACAATTCTACTAGGAGCTAATGCGACTGGTGCCCTGCATAATTTAAACCATCCATATACAACACCAATTAGTGTGAATGTCGCCTATAGATTGGTAGCACCGGTTGGTTGGAATATTCAACTCAAGGTTCGTCACGTCAAGTTGGTGAACAACGAGAATGTCTCGTGTTTAAATGGAACTATTGAAGTGTTTGATAAATATCGCTCTGTTCCAAATCTATGGCGTTTGTGCTGTCTGCAAGAAGGTACTTTGGCAGAAGAATTCCTCATCCGTTCAGTGTACAATGTGTTGCATCTTAAGGAAATCATCACGTCATCTACCCAGTCTTCTGGTTTTGAAGCTGTTTTCAGCGTTACACAAGGTATTCACAGATTTAACACTGTTCCTTCAAAGTGCAATATTACAAACATATTACAGTACATAAATGTGATATGATGTATTTACTTAAAAAGCATGTTGCTAGTCTACAAAGATTTGAAACAGTATTGTAGTGAAGAAACTTTAGGAAAATCGATTCAACTATTTACAAAGAAGTCAGACTTGGCACACTTGTTAACTGCATCACCATAATTAAAATTTAAAGTCCGCATGAATCCATGTTCTGGAACAACCCTAGCTGTATTTCTGGTTCTTTTTTTTGTTTTGTTCCAAGAGTAATAATAATATAATGTTTACCACATCCGTGGAAGGGTGACAGATGGGGTGACACTGTTCCTGCAATGCGTTAAAATTAAATTAAAAAAAAAAATTTCACTGGATTGACTAAACCGGGCGCTTCAAAAACCTACCAAGATGTTCCTTGCGGACGAGTCGGCGAAACCCAGATTGGGTAACAAAACTCAGTCTCCTTGCTAAGGCTGTTCCAGATCGAGACCAGCCAGCCTGAGAAAGAGTTCCGACGATAGTCCAAATGTGAAACGGGGAAAGCCAGTATCCAATCATGTCCTCGAGTCCACATTGATCGGGGTGCAGGATCAAAAAAGTGGAGGTCAACCTAAATAAGTTCTGAGTTTTCTCGATGAGATCAATGTCTCCAACCAAGAAGGTGGACCAAACCGGGGTAGCATATTCGGATAGGGCGCACGAAAACCTTGAATGCCCAGACTTAGTTGGGACATCACTAGAAATAAAACAGCGATGTACAATGGCCGATCTAGTTCAGGCAGAAGCACAGACAGAAATGATGATTTAAGATTGCTAGGAAACTAAATACTAAGATCACACACTTCAGAAGATTAGGGAAGTGGTATCTGGTCAAGAAAATACGGATTACATTTATTTTTATTTCCAACATGGGAAATACAGCACTTCTGAGCTGAAAGTGGAAGTTGCCATATCTGGGACCATTCCGCAACATGGAGTTTCTGGGATTCCAGGACAAGGAGCAACTCATTTCCAATCTTCAAATCATCAGCAAATTTAAACCCAAAACAATCGTCATTTGGAAACTGCAGGTCGTTGATATAAATTAAAAAAAGTAGCGGCCCAAGACAAACTACTGAGGGACACCACAAGGTACCTATACCCAGGAAGAAGCTAAATTCTCAACATTCGCCCTCTGAGTGCGGGTAGCCAGAAACACTGCAATCCAAGACTTAAGGTCCCCAGTAATACCACAGCCATTCATCTTAAGGAGCAACTTACAATGTACGACCGATTCAAAAGCTTTTTTTTAAAATCAAAGTATATTGTGTCGTATGGGACTCCTTCATCAAGGACACTGGTCCATCTGTAAGGTACAGCGAACAATTGGTGGATAGAAGATCTGGATGGGAGGAAACCGAATTAGTCCTGAATAATAACTTTTCGAAGAATGGAATCAATATGTCTCTTAACAAGGATTTCTTGACCTTGCATGCAACACATATCAGAACTATTGGCCTATAGTGGAGAGGGTCAGAGGAGGAGCCCTTCTTAAAAACAGGAATAACGTTTGCAGTGCACCAAGCCTTTGGCAGTCTTCCCTCGGAAAAAAAACACGAAAAAAGCCTGGAGAGGGGGACGCAAATCTCCCCCACCAATTCCCGAAACAGGAAGGCATAGAAACCATCAGGATCGCAAGATTTACTTGGTTTAAGTTTTTTTTAAGTCCGCAAGACCAGATCCACAGTGAAGGATGCCTGAGGACATGAAATAGAACGATCCAGGAGCTGGTGACATGGATTAAGAGGATTACCATCATCAAGTATAATGTTTGAAGCAAAGGTATCGCAAAGAAGCTGTGCCTTTCCTTGACAATCAGTAATAAAGGATGATCCTGACTTAAGGGGTGGCAACTTGCGAATCTTAGAGTTTAATCGCCGATAAACTTTAAATAATGATGGCTGATTGCCCTCCCGTATTTAAGACATTCCTGGTACTTGTGTCATGCGCTTCAACTGAGTCCGAATACTTTTTGGGAGCATTGCAATAGCCAGTAACTGTTTCCGGGGTCCTACAGTACCTAAGCTGATGCCAGCATTTCAGCTCTAGTTTACCGAGCTTAACAATGTGGCACGATAAAACACCTACCCTGTTGGTACGTGGTAGAGGGGGGTCGCGGCTTATATCAATATGGCCAGCGAGAACCTGGTGAAAACATGACCAAGACTGCTTAATGGAAAGATGAACATAAAAAATAAGCGCATCCCAATCTACTTGTAAAAGAGAACTCCTTAGAATGTTGAAATCGGTGTTCCCCTTAACTGGATCAGAGGTGTGTAGAGGTGATTCCTCAAAACTGGTGAAGGCAAATTTACTGAAAAACAGACCAAACAGTGGTCGCTACTTCCGAAATGAGGTCCACCCCAGAGATCGTAAACAAGACGCTCGTCATCTGTAAAAGTGAGGTTGAGAAAGTTAAGCCCCTAGTGGGCCTGTCCACCAATTGGTTTAAGCCAAGGGGCGATTTTAACCCTTTGTGAACTGCGTTTTTTTTATATCTCCAAAAAAGTAGGGGTAACCTGGACGGGGCTCGAACTAGCAACCTGAAGGAGCTGTTAAACGTGAGGCACACGCCTCTACCAACTCGGCTACGGCCGTCTCTAGAGTCGGCTTGTTAAGGGAACCTAGTATTGTTGTCATTCCTGCATTGTTGGCCATCTCGCGCGTAGTAAGGACTCTGTTTTTAATACTTCAACCTGTGCTTGTGTTTGGCCCGAGATTTTCTCAGGTTTAGCACTCAAAGGGTTAACTTGTGTTTTGAAAAATTCTATCTTAACCCTTTGAGAACTGCGTTTTTTTTATATCTCCAAAAAAGTAGGGGTAACCTGGACGGGGCTCGAACTAGCAACCTGAAGGAGCTGTTAAACGTGACGCACACGCCTCTACCAACTCGGCCACGGCCGTCTCTAGATTCGGCTTGTTAAGGGAACCTAGTATTGTTGTCATTCCTTCATTGTTGGCCATCTCGCGCGTAGTAAGGACTCTGTTTTTAATACTTCAACCTGTGCTTGTGTTTGGCCCGAGATTTTCTCGGGTTTAGCACTCAAAGGGTTAAGTCCAGAAAATACGCCCTATGGTGATCCCCAGTGCATTTTCCAATCGACAGTAGACAGACTGAAGTCGCCCAGTACTAAGTTTGAGTGGCCAGGGTTAATTGCCCCTACAATGAATTCACACACATTTAAGATATCACAATTCCGATAACTGTTTGGGAGATATCCCAGAAGGATGGTAGTGAGGTACGTAGGTAAGGAAACAGTAAGACATTCCGCAATTTCAGAAAATTTCACCAGAACAAGACGTAAATCCACCCTATGCAAAATAATAAGTCCACCTCCCCTGCCACCCCTATAACGCCGCAGTACAGAATAGGAGTGCTGATCAACAAGTATACCATCAGTAATTCTTTCGGTAAGCCACGACTCCACAAAAAAAAATAATGACGAAGGTGTTACGATTAACAAGATCTCAAAAGCAACACTACGTGAAATAAATCGGGTACATAAAAGAGTGGTCCAGATGATGGCTGGCTAATGCCCATGTTGGGGTGTCCCCAGTTAAAACTGATGGTTTTCCATAGGAGTGTGTAATATCAACAGCTCTAGCTGAAGTCTAGCTTCGCCCTTGGCAGTTAGGTGAGTCAAGTCCCTAAGAGTATGGTCATTCCAGATACTATTGTCTATTGAGACAAAAGAAAAGTTCAAAACCCACACACAGTTTATGGAGCAGTGAGTTTATGTGGACAATCCTTTTATCCAAATTGGTGTATTGCTTGCCAAATCTCGGTAACGGTGATTTTAGCCAGTGGGAGTTTGGCATGGAAAGAAACAATGAAGTCATGGTGGCCAGCACAGTCTGATTAAGAGATTCTTCTACAATATCGTTAGATCCTGCACAGATGACAAGCGTATCAGGAGGATTACTGTCTTCTAGTACAAGATGTAGTTTAGTAATGAGCTGCTTAGCTTTAAGGCCAGGGAATGGCCACGTTTTGGATTTCGGGTGGCAACCTCCTCTCAGGTAACGAACGTGAGAGTCCCCTACAAACTAAAACGTTGTATGGTTGGTCCATTTTGGTGTCAACATCTTGGTGTCACAGTTAAAAAAAAAAGATTTTTCTTTAAAAAAATTTCGTTACATTAATTTTTTTCTGCAGGACGGAAAATTAAAATATTTCTCGAGATTAAACGAAAAAGTTGTAACAATCATTAACGGAACTGTCTGAATTCCTATAAATTACTTGGGGCCTTACTTCGTCTCAAGCCCTTATAGCTGAACCGGTTGAATTTTGAACCTTACTAGTAGAATATAATACAACATTAAAAACAAACAGAAAGACAGAAGTAACATTATGACGGAAGTGGGAATAAATATGATGTCCAACCGTAATGAAGTCATTTCCAGTTTCACTGAGGTAGGCCTAGCATGTGACGTTTGCCAAAACTGGGGATATAAATTTGATGGTGAAGTATCTTTGGCAACTGTTACACATCCTAATGATATCCCAACTACTTCCAAATGGGAGTGAAATCATAGTGGGAGTGGGGATAAGTGTCACGTGATTCAAAGTATTATTATACTGGAAGTTTGAGGTAAATGTTACATTCCTGTAAATGATATTCTGCCATAAGTGTCGGTAAAATTATGTCACAACAGAAGTGACGTCTTTTGGGGTTTTCACTAAGAGGAAAATAAGCTTCATAGCAGAAGTGAGGGTAAAATGCGACCCAGAAAAGTGTCTTTTACTATCTTTATGCATCGTAACTCCTACCATATTTCAAAGGTGGGGGGGTAATGTTTTTACCGTAGAAGGTGGGGGTGATATCATTTCTCATATCATTCCGTTGAAGGGGTCAGGAAATGATTTTTTCTACTTGTATGCCTCCTAAACCTAATCTAGACACACGATAGTCACAACAAACATCACATCAATTCAATTGTCGAGGACGGAAACCATTGTAGCGTGACGCACAGCGTAAGTGTCTTATATATTGAAGTATAGTTGGGCACATTTTAGGTATTTGGGGAAAACTAATAACGGCACAAAAGCTTAAATTGTGGTAAAATAGAGAGAAATGACCCACCTGACAAAAATTAACTTGTTAAGAAGCGACTTTGAATGTGAAATTTGACCTTCAATAACGTTGCAAATGTGTTTCTAGTTATTAGTTTCTACTTCTAGTCTGCTCACCCCCATGTTATATCCCATAGGGTGATTATTCACCGACACCGAAATAACGAGAAGGCTTCCAGCTATGAAATTTAACGAATGGCTGCAGTATGACACGAACTGCATACCTTTTCTGGTTGACATCCTAGGGGTGTAACGGAAATGGTGTGGGAGGGCGCGTAAATACGAAAGTATTGTTATAACCATAGTTAGTATTGTCGTCATCGTCTCTGATTGGACGGCCAAAGTTCGCACAACGACAACGTGTATATTGATGTGCGTATCTAGACATACGCTAGTGTGTCATCACAAATCTAAACAACGTAGCCAAAGAAATTGTTCTACGTCCAATTCATGATAAACAAACAATATGTCAAAATAAAGCCCAAAACTGGTAAAGAGGCCACAAAGTTGAGAATGGCTCGGCCTCACAAAGGAGTGATATGAACTAAATTAAAAAAATAAATAAAACAAAACCAAAAACTGATAAAGAGGCGACTAAGTTGAGAATGGTACGGCCTCTCAAAGGAGTGATATGACATTAAAATATTAGAAAAGTAACCACTCAAACTATTGTTGACATTGGAACATTATTACACATCTGCAGACTAGTTGAGTTG
>JAHWFP010265465.1:47606-67082 GCA_023313725.1 Lithobius niger
TTTGTAAACGATTGATTGTTCATAGAAATTACAGTTTCAGTGTCTCCGACGATCATAGGGGCAGTGATCATTTCCCTGTGATCCTGCGCCCTCTGAGCTGTTCTGGGCCTGTGGCTAATAGGCTACGGAGAAGACCGAGTGTTGACAATGGTGTTTTCAGCAAGTGGATAATTAAGCATGTCAGAAGAAGATGTTGGGTTAGTTCCCCCCAAACGAGAATGCATCGAGTATGGTGGCACCAATCCTGCAGCATGGCTGCTCACGACAGGTGTTAGGCCTATAGGCGATGGAAGAGGCATCCATGTGATGAAACTTGGTTCGCGCATAGTGGTGTCTCCCAGGAATCTGCCTTTTTGGTTAAGGCAGAAAAAAAAACGTTTCCCAGAGAGGCTCTGCGAGCGTATTGGATCAAGTGGGTTCCTGGGTGAAGCTTGGCGCATTCTAAGTCACCGGGCCAACAAGACCCCCATAACGTGTATTAAAGGCACTGTCGAGGAGTGGCACTCGGCGTGTCGCCGCAGTCGCCGTGAGGAGGTTGTGTTGGCCCGTTTGCGAATTGGTCACACCCGACTTACTCACTGTTTCCTTTTGCGGGGGGTTGACTCTCCTGAATGTTCTTGGTGTCGACGGCCACTTACGGTCCGGCACCTACTTGTTGATTGTCGCCATCTTGATGGTGTTCGTCGTCGGTTCCATCTTCCGCATGACATTGCGCGTCAGTTGGGCGATAAGTCTGTCCTCCTGTCCGGTGTTTTTCAATTTTTGCAGGAGGTACAGATGTATGACAAAATTTAGATTGGGGTTTGAATAGCATCTCTGTAATGTGTGGTGCAGTGGCAACCCGGACCACTGCACTGTGACTGAGGTTGGCGCTAATGACCAAGTTGTCGACGCGCCATTAAGCCTCAATCCCCCCCCCCCATAACGTGTATCTGTAGCCCATGTGGCACTGGACAGCAAGTTCTCCACTGTTAGGTGTTGGCTGACGCCTTTAATGAGTGCTTCGGGAGCGTCTACGCACTGCCATCTGGTGCTCAGCCACCTGGTGCGCATACTTCCACAGTGCTGTCCTCCACCACGGATCTTCCGTGGGACAAATCCGAGTATCAGTCAGCCCTGTCCAAGTGTAAAAGTAATGGAGTAAAAAGCACGGTAATAGATTATATGAAGGCAAACCAATCAGTGCTACATAAAAATACAAACAACGTTTCGAAAATTGTCAATTTTCGTCTTTAGGTTAGCAATAAAATTAAATGTGCCATGCTTTAATTTTATTGCTAACCTGAATACGAAAATTAATAATTTTTGAAACGTTGTTTGTATTTTTATGTAGCACTGCTTGGTTTGCCTTCATATAAACAAGTGTAAAGAATGACAGTGCTCCAGGGTGGATGGAGTTTCCTATAGAGACCTGCACGATCCAACGTCTTCTGCAACTGGCGAGGTGTTGGGCCTCTTCAAGTGTCTTCTCGACGGTGGTCCCATCCCAGCCTCATGGCTACACACGATTCCGGTTGCTGACCATAAAGCGGGCAGCATTAAGGCTAACCTAACTAACTATCGTCCCACTGCACTCTTATCCTGCCTGAGGAAGGTATATGAGCGCATACTTATTAAGTGCCTTGAGTGGCATTTGGAATATTATGACTGCATTGCGCCTATCAAATAGAAATGCGCAGGGTACGTTGTTATACTTTCTAGACATTAAGGCAGCCTACGACCACAGTAAGCATAGACTGGATCCGAGCTAGTATGCACAAAATCGGCGTCAGCGAGAGGTTGACTAATGCTATTGTCGCCTTTTTGGGTGTTAGAAAGTTTGTCACCAGGGTCAACGGCCACTGGTCTTACGAGGCAAGCACATATCAAGGGCTGCCCCAGGGCAGCTGTTTAAGCCCAACCCTTTTAGCCATAGCAATAAATGACGTCCTGGTTGAAATGAGTGCTGTGGCGAACATCGTTTGTTATGCTGATGATATTGCGATCTGGTTTGCCAGCAATGACTTAGATGTCGCGGGCGTCTTTTCCAAAATGGTGGCCAGGAACAGAGTTGTGCTTGCTGTGAGCGTAGGGGGTACACCAATTCTGCAAAAGTCGTCCATCTGGGCATTAATTTGGATCACGGCCTGGAGTGGAACGAGCATGTCCGGCATTTGAAGGAGAGAGTAAGTGGGATGACCTCAATCTTGGTTCTTCTGTGATGCCTCCTTCTACCGTGCGGCTTGGACGGGCGGAGTCGGAATTGCAATTCCATCGCTTAAGCTGTTTTTTAGCCACAAGCTTGGTGTAATCAGCTCGAGCACCATGTGTGTGCTCGTTGCGATCTCCATTGCACGACATAGCTTTAGATCTCGCGCTCCCATCCTCCGCAATTGTTACAGACTTCATGGCAGCCCTGGGTGCGATAGGCCACGCTGCTAAGGGGCTGGGTATGAGGGAACCTGTTGTCTTCTCGGTTTGTAGGAAGTTGTGGGCCGCTCTGCAGACAGGCACCGTTGCAATTCAGTGGGTCAAGGGCCACGCGAACGTTCCAGGTAACATTCAAGTGGACAGGCTGGCCAAGGACTTGTTACATTTCAACAAGTAAAGTGAAACTTCAATAATACACCCCTTTTTAATAATAATAAGTTTCAAGGACCTGGTGGTCACTAACTGCCAACCAAAGTTAAAACAAAAATTTAAAATTGTAAACTTTATGAGTTTAAAAGTTTAAAACGAAGACGATTGCCCGGCTGTAAAGGAAGGGTTGATGGTATAGGGTTGGGGTCACGAATGCCTTAACACCAAGGTTAGACCTGCCAGCCAAAGCGTCAGCCAAGGTAACAGGGCTTCTCGACTCTCTGACATGAGCTGGCCCTTATTAGGAACTACTAAGCCACAAGTCCGTGTTACTAACTCTCGTGTGCGCACAGTGGTCCCCGGTGGCATCGCCTCACGTGAGGGACGTGTGAGGGGAAAAGCAGTATCATAGTCAATGTTTTTTTAAAATGTATTAAAAAAAACTAAAATAAATGCATCGCAGTTTACAGCTTGGCCTAATTATTGTCAATCATAATCAAGATAAAATAAAAACAAGCAGCTACAGTGACTGCCTAGTTGCACTGGTCTTACAGTTCCTCCACTTCCTATGGTGAGGCACACACCTCTGTCATGCACATCAACAGCTATCTCAATTATGCTAATCTAAAAGCAGTAGTCATCACAATTGTCAGTTAAAAATGTGTTACCTTTTAGGCCTATTTTACATTTTAGGCATAATTGTCAGCCTTTAGGCCTAATTTTAACCAGCAGTTTTAATTTCGTAAGTAGCAGCTAACGGAGATATGGATTGTAGAGTAAGCCTATTCATTTTTGCAACACAGTGCGCCTACAGGTACACAGTTACAAAGTTACAACATAACACGCAACATAGCCTATATAGATCAGTGGTAGTAGGGAAGTGACGAGAGAGACGCTGTTGATGAAGCCAACAGCGACTCGTAGCAACTTGACGTTGCCATGCTAACATGATTTTAGGCCTAATTTTCATTTTTAGGCCTAATTTTAAAAATGCAGTTTTAATTTCGTAAGTAGCAGATATAGGCCTAATGGAGAATTTGATTCTACGGTTCATTCATTCATTTTCATTCATTCATTCATTCTATTCATTCATGCAACAATGCGATAAGACTACTTTAAACGAAACTAAAATCCATTTGTTTTTATTGAGTGTTACTTTAGGATTTCAATCGACGATCAAATGTTATTTAATTTAGTTACGTCAAAGAAATCTATTAGCTATAAGGAAGTAACGATGTTTTAATTTGCCATGTTATTTAACTAACTCCTCATACCGAATCTAACGTTGTAAACAATGGTCGTCAATATCTGGTACCATTGCGAAGTTGAAAAAAGCGACGGACGGACGGACGGACAAAGTCGTTGCAATAGTCTTCGGCTGTTCAGAAGACTAATAAAAAGTTCATCATAATAAAAAAGCTATGGTCACCAGGAAAGACATGACCATGAACAAGCGAGCATTACTGGGCATACACCAGTCCAATAATCACCACCCAACTAGCAGGCAACAACATAATTGGGTCTTTTCAAAAATTTGGTAAAGTTAAACCCTTTTGCGGCACACTTTACGTTTTTTGTTTATAATCTAGGCTTTTCATTTCATCATGCAGGCTCTCTCGTGCCGATCTACGTTTTACCATATTGCTGTAGGTAGGCCTAAGGCAAAAGACAAGGGGCCATGAAGCGGTTGAGGGAAATGTTTTGGTCCTTTCGGCCGGGGAACATTTTCCAGTATAAGGCAGGGGTAATTTTAACAAAATTGATTTATGGTGTATTCAGTCTTTAGAAAGGGGTGTCATTTCTTTAAAAAGTGAATGCGGTTACCACACAACCCATTCATTTGGTTCTGTATGATGTAAAGAGAGGCATTACGTTTGCTAGGACCTTTTTTCCTGTTGAAAATTGTTGCTCGAAAGGTTTTTCCCACCAATGTTTGTAAAACATGTTAGAAACAAGGAATTTGACGAAAATTAATTATTTCTTTTTTTTTTGGGATAGAATGGATAGAAGGAATCACCTGTAAGGAATCTTTGCTTTTTGATTACAAAAATGCTTATGAGAATTTTTTTTGTATGTATTCGGTTGACCCTCGTACACTTCACTTTTCGTTGGGATGGGGGAGCTTGTGAGTATGGCCCCATCCTCAGCTCACCCACCACCAGGCATGTGCAGTGCACACGCATCACTCCAGCCCGAGAGCGGGACAAGGAAGGAGAGAGCAAGCACGAGCGGCAACTGAAGGGACAGAACACATAATAAAGCGCTCAAAACCCCAACAGTTCGTCGTCATTCTACTCGCAAAGGGGACCCCGAAGCCTTCCCCATACATCGCTTTTATTAGATGGCATATCGTATAGTATGGTGTAAGGGTGGAAGGGTCATGCCTTTATTTCTTTTGCTGGGGCTCTAGTGCGATCAGGCTTTCAGTCAAGCAAAAGCAGTGAGTGGTGTACTTTAGTGGTTGATTGACTAAAAAAATTTTACTTGATTGAATATCTATTTTTGTGTATTGAGGGGTTGAAAGGTTGAAAAACCTATTGTATATCTTGTGTTTTTTGAGGTGCAGATATTTTTTAACGTTTTGTTATAGAGTTAAAAATAACGATGGCTAACAAAAAACAAACTAACTACAGTCTTATTTTTTTCCAGCTCTTCCCTTATATCGCAAAATAAATAAACAAAAAATTCTTACTTTACTCCAGTGTATGCTATTAGTTGCCACCTTCTTCTGTTGCATCTGCTGGAAAAACATTTTCCCATCTGTGCGCACAATGGAATTACGGTTTATAAAGTGTTGCATGTTTTTCAAGTTTCTAAGCTACAACTTCCGAAATAGCAAGCCATCTACCTTTCAAATGCACAATCTGTTTTGTGCAGGAAATTGCACAAGCTTTGTATTGCATAAAGTATCAAAGACTTAACTAGTGCCGTCGTCATTTTCGCTGTCGACATAATGGAGCGGGCTCTGCTTTCTTTGCTGTTTGGATGTTTGGCTAAAAAGGGTCGGCCTTTGAAAGTAGTGACATCATTCCACCAGGCAAAGGCGGCCAAGGTAGCTAGCTACTTAGCTGGAGACTATCATGAAAACGTTATTGTTGCATCTTTCTCTCTGTGAATGTGGATACTCAACCATTTAACCAATTAACCAATTAACTTTAAGTTTTTCTTTATCCCTGCACCTTTCCCTTGCATTTTCCACTGTTTGAATTTCGGCTGCGTTGGGATTTAACCTCAACAAGACAAAAATATTAAGGCTGGGCCGATCACCCTTTTTCTGCCCGAGCCAATCATTAAACGAAACTGGCCGATACCAAATCCCGACCGATTCCCGATTACAACTGCTTAGGGTTTGGAACTATCAACAACAATCAACCTTTTAACAATTGGATGCCTTTAACAATTAGAAATGGCTTCGCCGTCTCGTTGTTGTTTGGATTTTGGCTCTTGCTATTGGTCCATTTTGTCACCTGATGGTTCGTCAACCCCATGCACGATTCCGGATTTTTTTTTGATAAACCTTGTCCAGACTCCCGTGCTACTGCATGCAAAGTGTGGTTTGGATAGTACTTGTGGTTTTCACGTGATGCGCGGTCTAAGATTTCATTGGAGTGTGTTCATAGCATAGCTACGCTCCATCGAATGATATAAAGCAGAAATAGAAACAGGAAATTGTGCAAGTATTGTATTGTATTTTAAAAAGCGACTGAGAAAAATAAAACGAATGTTTAAGAAAAATCAAACAAACTTTTCATTTTTCTCTTCTGCTTTTTCAAATACAGTAGAAAGTTTGTGCAGTTTGCTGCTTTGTTTTCTGCTTCTAAATAAATGTAGATCTACGAATGTATATAAATAGGCTGACCTTTCTGTGCAATCCAGTGTTCTTGATCAAGTCCAAAGCACATTGGATAATAAGTGAGTGGTACATGCTATATACTAGGAAACAGGCTTTGGGCCTATTGTAGGCGGAGCGAACGGATCTTCATTTAGTTTTTATTTTAATGACGATACCACATTTGTTAATGCCCCTTAAAAATCTGCGTGAAATACTTAACGGGTGTTTGCCTTTTAGTGTGACACACTGCTGTTCTTTGCTGGCCTTTTTCTTAGTTTAGCCTTTTTTTTTAATATAGGCCTATGCTACGTGTCAAATTTACGTTAACAAGCTTTCGTTTGCTCCAGCATTTAGTTTTTGTTTAGGTATTTGTATCGTCTTTTCATAGCCAACACTAAAGATGTGTGCCATCCCCGTGAGTAAAAATAAAACAGCACGTTTGACCACCACTGTTTGAGTTGCCGCTGACCTGACAATAATTCTTACATTGTTTACAGGTACTGCTGTGCAAAATCTAGTCCGCATATTAAAATATTAATAATAAGGCGTTTAACTGCAAGCCAAACAATCATCAGTACGATAGTTTTTAACAATAGTCAGAAGATTCAACAAGCGGCTACAGCGACTGCCTAGTCGCACCGATCTTCTGACAGTTTCCCCACTTCCAATGTTGAGGCGCACACCTCTATCATGCACTGCAACAGCTGTCTCTATTATACTAATCTAAAAGCAGTAACCATCACAACTGCTGGTTAAAAATGTGTTAGCTTTTAGGCCTATTTTACATTTTAGGCTTAATTGTCAGCTTTTAGGCCTTATTTTAACGAGCAGTTTTAATTTCGTAAGTAGCAGCTAACGGAGAGTAAGCATATTCATTTTTGCAACACGGTGCGCCTACAGGTACACAGTTACAGTGTTAACAACGTAATGCGCAACGTAGCCTATATAGATCAGTGGGGAAGTGACGAGAGAAACGCTGTTGATGACGCTGTTGCGACTCGTAGCAACTTGACGTTGCCGTGGTAACATGATTTTAGGCCTAATTTTCATTTGTTAGGCCTAATTTTTTTTAATACAGTTTTGATTTCGTAAGTAGCAGATAGGCCTAATGGAGAATTTGATTCTACGGCAAACCTATTCATTCACGCAACAATGCGACGAGACTATTTTAAACAAAGCTAAAAGCCATTCTTTTTTATTGCGATGTTATCTTAGGATTTCAAATCGACGATCAAATGTTATTATTTAATTTAGTGACGTCTAAGAAGTCTATTAGCTATAAGGAAGTAACGATGTTTTAATTTGCCATGTTATTTAACTAACTTCTCACACTGAATCGAATGTTGTAAACAGTGGTAGTCAATTTCTGGTACCGTTGCGAAGTTGAAAAAAGCGACGGATGGGCCGACGGACAGACGGACGGACGGACAAAGTCGTTGCAATAGTCTTCTCAGCCGGTACGGCTGTACAGAAGACAAAAAGGTTCACAACACTTCTTTGGTATAAGACTTGACACCACCACCAACGAAAATGTTGAGACACCTGTATCCCGCACTGCAACAGCGATCTCTATTACATAATCTAAAAGAACCATCACAATTTAGGTTAAAGATGTGTTAGCTTTTAGACCTATAGTTTTAGGTTTTAGCCCTAACTTTTAGCGTTTAAGCCTAATATTTATCTACGATTTAATTTCGTAAGTAGCAGCTCACAACATACGTTCGAGATTAGGCCTAATTCTTCATGTGATGCAACACGGTTTTTGGTTTCAAGGTTTCATGTTACCGTGGCAACCAGGAATCCATATACTGAGAGAGGCAGGCATATTATTGTTTCATGTTTCGTGCTTTCATGTTTCATCTGCTGCGAACTATCCTTTTATAATACCGCTTGGCCTTGATACAACGATTTCAGGTTTCATATTCGGGGTTCCCATCTCTAGTGTAGATGCCACTTCCGTTGCCATGCTGAATTGAATAATTTCCAAACATTCTTTTTTCAAATGAAACTAACGTGTGTCGTTAATGGAATCCTTTTGTTTTTTATGGTTGCGTTTGTTCCTGTACTGGTTAAATGCAATGGTCAAATGATACTATTTCATTGAGTTACGTCGAAAAAGATTATTAGCTAGAAAGAAGCAACCGAAATTTAATTTGCCGTGTTTTTTAAAGTTCACTTGACTACCATTAGCATGGTGTATGCTTCATCGGAATTCCTTATCTATTGAGGAATCCAAATTTACAATGGTGAGTGTTAGAAATAAATTAGAAAATTGTAAAATTTCTACCATAATAATTGTTCGTTTTACGGCAAATTTTGCCTCAGCAATACTAAATACGGTATGAAACGTTGCACCAAATTTCATTCCAATCCGATCTTTTGTTTGGGCTCTACCCAGACTAAAAATGTGCAACCAACGGACGGACAAACATTTTGCAATTTGGTGTCGGTTGTAGGCTACGCTTCGCTCGCTCCGCCAATAATTATTTTCATTAAGTTTAGTGTTTTAGTTTAATTCAATTTAACACACGTTTTTATAGTAATTTTAAAGCAAAAGCAATACTGATTCTTCCTACTTGTAGGTTTTAATTTGTAAATCATCCAAAAATTGATGGGGCATTGGGGTTATAAACAAGGGTTTTGGAGTTTACACAGAGTTTTCAGTATTTAAATTAGGAATTTGATGACAAGTTATTATTTTTGCTTTTTTAGTGTTGTTTATTTTATACAAGTTTTATAGTAATTTTAAAGCAAATGGCACTAATGACTCTTTCTACTTTTAAGATTTTAATTTCTAAATCATCCAATACCGTTGGATAGGGGTATCAAGGAAGTTTGGATTGAACACGTCATTTGAACTTCACATAATTAATTTTATTTGGGCTCAGGCCAACGTAAAAGTTTGCCCACGTTTCACTCAAGAGCAAAACATTATTACAAACAAAAACGTCAAGTGTGTCATAAAAAAAAGGGGTTATATGATTGAAGTTTCATTTTACTTGTTAAAATGAACACGGATAAAAATTGGTTATTTTTAATTGAAATAATCAAATGTACAATTCAGAAAATTAGATCTGTTTAAGTGCTGTTGTGCTTTACGTAATATATATGATTGGTAAAGCACAACAGCACTTAAACAGATGCAATTTTTTGAATTATACATTTGATTATTTCAATTAAAAATCACCAATTTTTATCCGTGCGCATTTTAACAAGTAAAATGAAACTTCAATCATAACCCCTTTTTTTATGGCACACTTGACGTTTTTGTTTGTAATCCGTGTACCTTTTTTACGGCTATGGTGTCGCGCTATAAAGGTTTATGCATGCAGTCGATTGTTGCATGCACGAAGAATGGATATGGAGTTTGCTGAGTGGCATTGTTCCCTAAATACAATGGTTAAAACAATGTAGAACAATCAAAATGATCCATAACTCCGGAATGGATCGAACAAAAAAAGTGGTCCCTGTAAGGTTGAAGCCCAGGGAAATTTCTGACTCAGATGATGTGTCAGATTTTAGGTAGGTGCAGTAGTTTTTTTTCTGAAACCGGGTCAGCCAAGAAGAACAAGAACAAGAACCAGAACAACAACAACAAGAAGTGAAAAGTTTTCAAATTTACGTGTGACTTCCTACGTTTACTCTTGCACGGAATTGCTTAAAAGTTGGTGTAAAGTTTGGAAAATTTGCTATCTACTATCTAGCCAAGTTTGGTCGAAATATATTGAATAGAAACGGAGAAATCAATAGTTTTAGCTTTGCTGGAGAGAGGACTTCAATCATGATACTGCTTGCTTCGATTATAACATTTGCAATTCTACAACTGCCAACAACGTCTCAACAATACACAGTCCCAACAATGGACAGTACAGCGTCATATATGATTAACGCATGTACCTGCCACAGCAAATACTGACAGGATATTTTTTTAAGTGTGTGGTTTTGCGATATGGAGATGGACCCCCTCGGTAGCAAGAGGCACTTTTCTATTTTGCTACCCCGCCCTCCAGCTGGAAGGGGATGTATAATGTGCTTTTTGCTAACTCCTGTCTGCTCTCCATCTGGACGAGGGTGTAAGATGCGCCTTTTGCTACTCCCCACCTCCTAGAAACTAGGGAATTGACCGGAAGTAACTTGAATGTTTACTTTTCTGTTCAGAAGCCATGTGATCTCGTGATGGCGAGGTTTACTCTACTGATCGGAAGTGACGTCAAGGTTTACTTTACTAACTGGAAGTGACGTCGAGTTTACACTTTACTAACCGAAGTGACGTCAAGGTTTACTTTACTGACTGGAAGCATGACATCTAGTTTCATCACTTCAATAAACCTCAACAGTACTCTTGAATTTCAACTTCTTTTACTAGAACTTAGCGAAGTTTCTGCTAAGTTTTGCATATTTGTGCTGTAGAGATGGGATTGGTCTTGAAATATCGAACCAGGTTTACTCGAGTTTAGCGAGTGATTTGTAAGTATTGCACATTTTTTCACTAGCTCCCTAGTTTCGCTAGGCACTACATGAAATTTCCGATAAGGCTTACTCGAATTTAGTTTGATTGTGCTAAATATTGGACCTTTTTCGCTAGCTTCTTATTATTGCTAAGACTCGGAGGCACTGCTTGAATTTTCGGTCCAGTTTTATTCAAGCTTGCACTAAATGTTACGTGTTTTTTACTAGCTTTATATTTTTGCTAAGACTCGGAGGCTCCACTTGATTTTAAAGTCTGGGTTTACCCGTGCTTGCACTGTCGCGTGTTTGTCACTGGCTTTAGATTTTTGCTAGGCACCACTTGAATTTTCTGTGCGGGTTTGATCAGCAGAAAAAATTAGCAGTATTTAGCATTAAACCCTCATCTCATTTCACTGGGTTTACTGGACCTTTCACTAATTGTGGCTTGTTTTTACTACCATTATATTTCACCAAGGGATATATACTAAATACTGTGCATACTGTTAAATTTCGGTAAATAAATATAGTTCGCTTCGTAAGCTCCTCTTTTTTTCTAGCCTAACTCGCTTTTCTTTGAACGTCTTGTCCTACTCCTTTTTTTTGGTTTAGCTGTAGCTTTTTTTCGACAATATCTCCTTCTCCACTCTTCAGTTTCTAAAGTGCCAGTTTTTCTTTAGCAGCTGCAGCTTTCTCTAATATCACCTTTTTCAATTCTGGATACATCTAGGATCGCCTATCCTTTCTAAACGGTCTCTTTCACGCTTCTCTTTCCTCAAACTTCCGTTGTCGATTTAGGATCAAATTGAGCTTATTCTCAGTTGAGTTTAAATTGAGTTTAAATTCTCAGACGCAATCATTTTGAGAGCTAGGCTAATTTTCTCTTCCTATTCTTCATTGCTAATCATATCGACTTCAGAGTCGAAATCGTGTTCGTACTCCAACCAATCACTCATACAATAATCCCCAATCACTACTGTAATCGGCTATCGGCAGTGTCCAAGTTGAAGATTCTAAACCCCTCTTTTATTAGGTATTGGAACCCACTGTAGAGAGTAGGATCGCACATAGTGAAACTGTACAAGTTATTTAAGTTAAGATCGAGAATGTGCATTTAAAGTCGAGTAGGATCAAAGTCGGGAAAGTACCTGTTGTTAGCCTTGGCATGCCTCTTCGATATCAATAAAACATCACTTTAGATGCCGGAAATGATCAAGTTGTGCTTACCAATGTGAGTAAATAATTCTAAATTTGACTTGAACATGTGGAGGAGCGCAGACCAACTGGACCCTGGAGTCGATATGTAATAACAGAGGTCCAACTTACACTCCCTTTGCTAATTATTTTAAAATTTGTAATCATAATGTATGTTTGCCAATATTTTCTTAATAGCATTTTCATTGCTGGGTACTTGTTGGGTTTGAAAAGTCTCCTATGTCTTATGCAGTGTTTTTTTCTTCCATTGTATCTCACCAATGTAAAATAAATGCCCACCTCCCTCACACAAAAAAATCTGTCATCTGATAAATCTCGTGGTAAGAGGCAAATTTCTTCACAATATGCTTGCACGTATTATTCGCCCGCCAACTCTTTATCTTTCAATTGCGAAAAAACTATCATCTGGAGGTTTAGTCACCTTTATCAAAAACAGACGTGGTCATGTGTTCATAAGGATATACACCCTTTTGGGTCAGGAGATTCAAGATACTCTCCAGGCTTGTTTTGTCATAAAACCACTTGGATTTTAATCCAGTGGTAAATACAGTCTCAAGGATCGGGAACTTACCGTTTTTCGGTTGGGGCATGGAGTTTCGAGAGAAACTTCTAGGAAATAAAAACTGTTGTTAATCCGTTAACTTATTCCATTTGTCGGAACAGTCATATTCTGAAATTTTTGGGAGTTTTGACCAATGATGTGTACATTTCTGGGAAACTTATGTACCGAGGGAAATATCAGGTGCATGCATTAGCCGTCCAGACCGTGAAACACAAAGGGGATAGTTTTTTGTTCTCGTGTGGTCAAGTTAAATTTCGAGTGTGCATCGCGCCGATAATTTTCACTGATGTGACAGTGATCCCGACTTTCTACTCACTTTTCAGGTGCTTCTCGTCGAAGGGATCGAATTGGTTCTCACAATAGTGCCAAATGTTAGCCAGCTTGAAATCGAGTTTTTCCACTTGCGTGGGGACGAGGGGTGTTTTATTTTCGAGCAGGTTGGAGTAATATTGAGCTTCTTTCACCATGGGCTCGTAAAATACATCCACCACGTGTTCCAAGTAATAATCTTATCTAACAATTGCTCTATCCTGTCCTATAACGACATAGCAAAAACTGGATGGAGCATGCAGGTGACGTTTTGGTAGATGAACTCATGGAAGCGTCGGGTCGAGCTGTTTGGACGGGTTGAAACAAGCAATCGAAATCGGCTTTAAAGATGTGGCCGAAGGTTTAAACCAACAAAATTCGAGGAAATTTGCATCGGGCTTCTTAAATCTGAGCGATTGCACCAGAGGTTATCTCTAAACTTTCCTTTCGGTGACCAAGTAACATCCATTCCCTTCTGAACATGGCTAAACAATTCTGAGAATAATATTTAGCATGAGAACTGGTGCCTCGATAACGTAGAAAATCGCTGTTGCCTCTAATGGTGCAATAATGCATATTCAAGGGGTGTGAATTATTAACTTCCATCGTCAACATATGAAGATCATACGAAGATCATCTATAGGTTGACCTACCCAGTGTTAGACACCCGAATGGAAAACGAGTCCTCTTCGTTGCTATAAACTATAATATTAATAGATAACTCGTTCGCAATTCCGAAGTTTCCGATTTGATCGAGCTTCGTAATAATAGTAATATTTATTTACCAAGAAAAAGGTTAAATAGGACTGAGAAGGGTGTTAGGGTATGGGTTGTTAGAGCATTGGCTGTAACAACTTTACCCTCTTTTGCGGGCAAGCAAAGTCCATACTAGGGACATACAGTCCATACAGGGCTTAAGCAGCAGGACGGACGGCTTGACCTGACCTGAAAGAGCTAGAGCGTGGTAGATCCATACCGGCCTCTTAACCTAAGTTCATTGGTGTAGACATACACACTGACAACCGGAAAAGGCACTTCGTTATGGTCGCTGAGGGATGCAAAAAGGTAGAGTTTGATTTTGGATTAGAGGCACGTGAATCTTTTCCCCCAGACTGATGTCTCTCAGCCAGATGAACTTATATTTCCAAGACGGAAGAAAGGAACCATGCTTTGGGCTCTTCAACCAAGGAGTGAACTTCTTTATTAGTCAATGGTTAACAGGGACTTACATGACGGGTTGTTGCTACCTTCTGTACTCACTTTTTGTCACTACGTAACGTTTTCTACTAGCCCCCGTATTGGAACAGGAGAAGTTCATACAGGTCTAGTCATGCTGAGACGGGAAAACTAGTTGTAATTCCCGGAAGGGAGTTCCTAGGGAATTTTTGACACTATCTCGCGTCGCAGTATCTACTACTGCCTCTCAGTTGAATGGTAGTTGTCTTGATAAGGAGAAGGCCTAAATCGTAGCTGGTTTTGTGGTTTAGACCTACAAAGATGGCTACTCGGCATCCATCTTGTTTTCCCACAGCATTGGTAGTATTACAGAGGCTGTGCTTTCGGAATTTAGATCTTCTCCTTACGAGTCTTCTGGAGCAAAAAAAATAACAAAAAGGAGGTTACAACTGTGGAGCAACAATCCAACAAGGAGTGTGTTACAGAGAGCAGGGGGCAGCTTATTATCTAGTACAATGGTTCAACAGCAATGTACCTGCTAGGTGAAATTGTATGCATTACAATCAGTCAGTAACAAAAGGAAAACTGATGTTTTTACAATTAACAGAGTTGTAACATTGTTCAGTGGTCTTCAGGTTATTAGCCTCAGCCGAGGGTTTGGTGTTGATTTCTAACCTAAAAAATTCCTAACCTACCTGACTACTTAAAGGTAAGTAAGTTATTACTCATTCTGAATTAATTCAGTTATACATGAAGTGTGCAACGTAATAATAATGTACTCGAGCAGGATATTAAGAGGAGAGGGAGTATAGTGTGGCAGGGAAGCCAATCCCTTAGGGATAGCCAGATCCACTGATACCCAACCTAAGATTTTACAAAATGATTACAAAAAAGAGCAATAAAAAAACAAAACAAAAAACAACAACAATAAAACATAACAGAAAATGTCAAAAACACTTTTAAAAACTGGATAAGTCAGTCTCTTTAAGACCTAGTTTAAACATGGAAAGACTGGAAGAATTTACCAGCCCGGATATTCCACGGGTGGGCCACAAGATTTGTTGAACAATCTTTTTTGGTAAGGGCAACTGCAAGTTTGAGATGATGACCTCTAGTATAATTGTTTCCATGTATAGTAAAAAAAGAAGATGGTTCAACATCAACCATTCCTTTAAAGATCGAAAAGGTAAGGCAAAGATCAGCATGTCACCTCAGCTCAAGCTACTCGATGCCAAGTCTATCTAAATGCTGCATATAAGAGAGCCCGCAAAGACTACGGAGGCACCTAGTGTAAGATCTCTGCACAGACTCAATGTGTTTGATGTCCTTAATTAGATGTGGGGACCACACTGGGCTGGCATACTCGAGAATTGGACGAATGTACACAATAAATGCTCGAACTAAGGTGTGAACATCACCAGACAAAAAGCAGCGTCTAATCATATGATATAAACGTTTAGCTTTAGAAACAATTTGATTACAGTGGATAGAAAAGCTGAGATCAGTAGACAAGTGAACACCAAGATCCTTAATTGTGTTCTCAGATTTAAGTTCAGCGTTTTCGAGCATATAGACGGAAAAAGGTGTTTTTTTACCCAGATGCAAAGTTTGACGATTAAGGGTATTTATTGGGAGCTGCCAGTCCAGAGACCAACCATTTACCAATGTGAGAGCCGACTGCAGAGAAAGATAATCATCCTCATTTTTTTAAATTTGCTATAAAGCTTGATGTCAACTGCAAATTTAGGCATTTTTATAGTGTCACCAGCAGGGGGGAGTAGATCCATAAAGAAATAGCAAAGAGAAGCGGCCACAAAACCGAGCCCTGAGGTACACCACTAGAAACAGATCTGGATTCAGAGAGAGAATTGCCCAACGTAACTGATTGGGATCTGTCTCTAAGGATATCGCCAATTCAGCAAAGCAGATTTCCGGCAATACCAACAGTACCAAGTTTGAATAAGAGCTTTGCATGTACCACCGAATCAAACGCCTTTGCAAACTCGATATAAATTACATCCACTGGCACACCGATTTCGAGTGATTTAGACCAGTCGTTTATACAGCTCAGTAATTGGAGAGTGGTACACCGCCGAGGCAGAAACCGAATTCGTCTCTTGGCAACAAATTTTCCTCAGAAAGATGCCTCAGTACAGCATCACGAATAATACGTTCAAGTATCCTACAGGAGACACAGGTGAAGGAGATCGGACGATAGTTTGTGGGGTGCGCAGTATTTCCCTTTTTGTAGATAGGGCTAACTCGTGCAGTACGCCAACAATTTGGCAGGATTCCAGAATTAAAGAAGCCGTCAGGATAAAGAACAAGAGTTTATGTAGCTCCCACGCGAGTGTCTTGTAAAAAAATGAAGAAAATCCATCCGGACAGATAGTGGAGCTACTTTTAAGATTTTTTAATTTCGAAAACATTGTTTCAGGCAAGAACTCAACAGACTTAATTAAGGGTAAATCTTGAATAGCCTGAGAATAGGATGAGACACCCGAATACGAAGCAATAAGGATTTCATTGTCCTGTATGAAATTTTTGCACAATTTTTGATTTAATGCCTTAGCTTTATCGAGGTCGTCTGAGAGCAATCAGTTGTCAAAGTGTAGTGGTGGTATCTTTTTGGATACTCGCGTTTTTCTCTTAATATACTTAAAAATGGCACTTAGGGTGCCCTCCTGGATAATTTTCTGTTCACAATTAATTTCAAAAGCGAGGCACATTTTCTTAAGATTATTCCTACAATTTTTATACTTTTCAGCATTGTTATTATTTTGATCTGGACTTAGTCGTTTCCAGTTTCTTTTTAGTAGCAGTAGAATAGACGTTGTCGGCCAGTAAGAAGGCAGTCAGCTTCTTTAAGTGAGGGGACACTCTACAAGTGTTAACAATCTTTTTTGGAATAATTGTAGTAGATTTTTTAAGGAAGCACATTCTTCGGGATTGGACGGGTGCTTTGGTAGGTGATGTTGGGAAGAAAACTTCTCGTTGCAGTAGATATAGGTAAAGGTTGATTCTTCTATTTTGAAATTTGAAAGCCTTTCTTTGAAGTGTGAAAATTTTTCTTTCATTTCTTTTTGGTTACCTATAAAAACATCTTTTTTGAAGAAAAAAATCTACCAATCGAACAATTTACTAGCGTCATATCCGTGAAATATTGACAGACATTGTTTCAGTTCGGAAAATGTCTAAACCAACTTATGGGCGTATAAAGTATATGTCCGTTTACTTCTAGAGTCTGCTAGCTCTGTCTGGTTCCCCCCACTTGCTTAAGAAAATTGAACACATTGAGTCAATAGAGAGACCTTCACAAAGTCTCTACTGGGCATGAACAGTTTGTCTTATGGTACGCGTTTCAAGCATCTGAAGCATGACTCCTTGGAGCTTCGTAGATTAAAAACAGATTTAATCCTAACCTATAAAATTCTTCACAGTAAACTTCGAGTGGGCCATCCATTCTTTGAAATCACCACTGAAACACGAACAAGGGGTAACAGTTATAAGCTTGTCATTCCAAAATACAGACTAAATTCTAAACAGAATTTCTTTGCCATATGGATAATTCCAGCCTGGAATTCACTAACTGATGAAACTGTTTCACCCTCCTCCGTAAATACCTTCAAGAGGTTACTTGACATGGTAAACTTGACTGCTTTTCTGAAAAGACCTGAGCATTGCACTTAACATAAAAATCCTGGTCTTATTATCTATTAGTAGTCCTCGGATCCTTTCCAGACCTTTTGTCTCCACAACAAATTTTGTTGTTATTATTATTATTATTATTAATAGCTGGAGCACACCTGGGAATAAATAAACTAGACGATTACAAAAGACACGATATATCCTATTCCAAAACCTCGGACTTGAACGATCGACACGATGCCAACGAAATTATAGCATCTAAAGCTCAAAGAGTGCGGAAGGATCCTTCCCTAGCTTGGGGGAAAAATTAGCCGCCTCGATAGTTAACTCAAGGGTGGAATGAGAGGGGGGAAGCGAAATGGATCAACGCGTAAACAAGCTTCACACACTGATGCGAAAAAACTTTCCGACGCGTAAAGTATACACCTTAGTCTAAACGACTTGTGGCAGGAAGACTTGGTGGAAATGATACCTTACTCCCATGTAAATAACGGATGCGATTTCTTGCTGACTTGCATAACGTCTTGATCAAGTTCGCATGTGCAATTCTGGTTAAACGAAAAAGGGTTTATAATAATAATAATATAATAATAAAGGTTTGTTGCAAACGCAACCAGAATGACATGGACCTGGTGGTCACTGACTGCCGTCCAATTTAAAACTAAAAAAATATAAATTACAAACGTTAAACAGTTAAAACTTTAAAACAAGGACGATGGCTCGGCTGCACAGGAAGAGTTTATGGTATTGGGTTGGGGTCACGAATGCCTTACCACCAAGGTTAGACCTACCAGGGACACAATGGTCCTCGATGGCATCACCAAACGTGAGGGACAAGTGGGGGGGAAAGCCGGGTAACATTGCCAATGTTTCTTTAAAAAAAATAAAATAATGCATCGTAGTTTAAAGCTTGGCCAATACCTATTGTCAGTCTTCATAAAGATAATTAATTTTCTTTTCTTCTTTTATTTATTTTTTTTGAGAGAGAGAATTCGTTGCATAATTGAGGGTCAGAAGAGGATGTCGGCTTGGCTCCGAGGAGGAAAGCATTTAAAGGTGTTCTGCTGCTGTCACTTAAAAATTTTTTTTAAGTTCACTTGCTCCTCCCACCTTTCCAGGATATGAATGACTGAGATGGGTGGGGGGGGGAGGGGGGGGAAGAAAATTCCATCGTTGCCTCAACTGATTGGTTCTTGATTCGGGCTGAATTGGACTCGATGAAAAATTTTCCTTTACATTTCTTTTGTTGCGTTTTGCGATCGCTCGGTTCAGTTTTGGCTTTTCCTACGATTTGGCTGAACTAACCGAACACTCTTCGGTGGCGTGATGCTCCACTTGTGACGTAGGTATGGTATTCAGTTTTGGCTATTTTCACATTAATGCTTAATATTTCTTAAACTAGTTTATTCCCTTAATTAATTGGGTTTACTATTTTTACTGCAAATAGTTTGTTCCCAGGTTAATATACTGTTTAAATATTTTTATTCTTGTGTCCATATGCTAATCCATGCTTTGTTACTTATATCCCTTCCTCGATACGCTACGTGGTATCATCTGGCGAACGTCATTGTGATGATGACGCGTGGCCATTGTGACGTAGACCGTTGACGTCTGCTCGTCAGTCTGCTGTTTGTTTTCGCTTCGTGGGAGCGGTAGACGTGTCGATTGTCAGCTCTGGTATGCCGATTTGGACTTAGCCGTTTTCAAGCTGCGTTCTCGGGATTTGGAT